>CAODLS010471449.1:0-16612 GCA_948243855.1 Flueggea neowawraea | reverse complement strand
AAGCTTGGAAGAACGACAAAAATAACTACTCCCGAAAGGGAAGAGGGTATGGTGACCAAACGAATGACGATCGTCTTAATGAACGAAGGTACAATGATAAACGTAGAGAAGGAGAGCAGGAATCTACTAGCCAACAATGAGGAAATATGCAATACATACGGTGAGGAAGTGTGATAGCAGTCAATATCATACTTCAATGATTTCTAAGTTGCAAAGCGTGCTCGAACAAGTAGTACACTTCAATGATTCCTAAGTTTCAAAGTGTGCTCGAACAAGTTGCACTTCCCTTTTGTATTGTGAAATAATGAGGATTGTCTTGCATCGTATGTGCACAAGAAAAAATAAAGAAAAACTAAACCACTATAAATCTTTGTGCTTTCCACTATCACTTCATGTGCATTACATTCAACATTACATTTATATTGTTGCATATCCTTCATTTCGCGTGCATATCACTTGCATTACGCAATTTGATTGATGAACTCGATGGGAAACAACAACGTCAACAGTGAAAGACGTCAATGAAATTAAAATAAGGAGTGGAAGAGTAAAACCTATATCTAGAAAATTATAAAGATATAAGATCCACTGCCGCCTAAAAGAGTTTGTAAAATACACATGATGAGTAGAAAACCTTCTAGTGAAACAGGGGACTCATCACAAAAGCATGCAAACTAAAAAGCCGTTAAGATATGTGACAAGTAGAAATCCTTAAAGGGACTTGTCATGAATGCATGCAGTAATTTCCAAAGTAATAGTTTGCAAAACACAGATGATGAGTAGAAATTCTTGCAGTGAAATCAGGGACTCACCACAAAAGCATGCAAACAAAAGGCCGTTAAGACATATGACAAGTAGAAATCATTGTGGAACATATGGACTTGTCATGAGCGGTAATCAATGAAAAAGTGCGGCAAGTAGAAATCCTTGTGGAAAACAGGGACTTGTCAACGTGTTTGAGTTGAAGAGAAACACGTTGAAAAGGTTGGAGTTGCGAAATCAAGTCACAGAAGCATATAACATACGTTAGAGGGGGTCTGGATACAAATAGAAGCCACTAGAACCCTCTGAAGCACGTTTCACGTACGTCAGAATACGTTAACGTAAGTGTGTCTTAATTGATATACGTAAGAGTAAAACGTCATGTACGTCACATTGATCTAAAGTGCGTGAGATGGAGTTTCACATACGCAAGATGCTCCAGATTGAAAACAAAAGCTACTGGATGGTTCAAACATAGAAGTCACGTACGTCAGTTATGATTCACGTACGTGAACTGGGAATCCAATATGATCAACACACATCAAGTAATGTTAACGTACATGTGTTGGAGCTAAATTCAAGTAACATACGTCAGATTGTGGTAACATACGTAAGATTGGCACAGACAGCTTTAAACAGACTCAAACGGTTATATTCTTCTCTCCAACGATCATATTAATTTAAAAGGCTATAAATACATCAAGAGAAGACCAAGAACGTGCTGAACAACCTCAGAACTCATTGTACCAAATTTCATATCAATTCCAATCTAGAAAAACAACCAATCAAGTTAGAGATCAAAGTTCAAGCATCAAGCTCAAATATCCAACTCTAGCATAGTTCTTCAATCTGTTGTAAACAGTTTTAGATACACTTTGAGAGTGTGAGAAAGGTTTGTTGTGAGCCTAAGTAAAACAACATTGTAGAGGTTTGTTGTGAGCATATAGAAAACAACAGTGTGTAAGCCTTGGAGGTGTTGAGCCGGAATCAACCTCGTGTATTGGCTTTGTTGGATTGAGCCGTAATCAATCTTCGTTTTAGTGAAAATCCTAAGTGGTGAGACTTAAGTAGTGGACGTAGGCACAATTGGCCGAACCACTATAAATCCTTGTGTTGATTTCTCTATCTCTCTTCTCAAGTCGCTTCCGCTGTCCATTTCAATAGACCAAAAATTCTCCAACACATCACCCCTTGGAAAGCCTTGCTTATCGCCACCATCATTATCTTCAGATTGAGGCCGCCCACGTTCACCAAAGAATAAGGTCTCCCACGTTCACCAAAAAATGCAATGCAGAAGATTGGAATAAGGTCTCCCATGTCATAGAGGAGTGTCCATAATGGAGGTGAAAGAATCCTCGATGAGCATTGAAGATTGTCATGCAATGCAGTCGTTTCAACTATCCAACTAAGAGGAAAAGAATAGGCGTCCCTTATTCTTTCTATGTTATAAAAAGATATGACGGAGTCGGGATGGTCTTAAGAATCCCTCAATTGGCTTGTTTGTTTAATTCTTGCTCACCATTGAAATTTGCTAAAATACATCTGGTTTTAAGAATTAAATTTGAGGAAATCGAGAGTGTAGACGATCCACTTTGAGATTGAACAATCAAGAAATTTTGAATGCACATCCATAAAAAAAATGAATTGTCGAGGCACATGAAAATACCTCAAACTTTGTCAGGGAATATCCATACTTTGTAGAGTAAGAAATCAACAATGAAGATCCATGAGTAAAGAACTTTCCAAAGGAGTGATGCAACCTGCAAAAGTCCAAAAAGAAATTAAAGAAGACTCCTAGGAGGCATGTCGATAGATGGTCAAGCATCAAAACTGTAACATAGGCTAGAGGATAAGCCGGATACGACAGGTTGCAAGCAACAACTCCAAAATTGAAAAGATCAAGGATTCGTCGTCGTCTCCAAAATATATCAAGGTTTGCATTGATGCATGACCCACGTTGTTCACCAATGTAATCATCGCTAACAACATCATTGAAGTTGAAAGTGTTAGCAACCTTTCAAGGTTGTCGATGCAGGGCCCAGGTCGCTAACACAATGTCATCGCCTCCACTTGGCTTGTCTTTGAAAAGACGAATGATATGTCAAAATTACTGATGCAGGGCTCTTGTCATTCGCCTCCGTTGAGATCAAAAAGCATCCACTGTCATGAAAAGGTGACGTATGCCTCCATCATCATCAAGGAGGCTCCACTATCATAAAAGGGCGACGTCCACCCCCGTCGTCATGAAAGAGAGAACAAAATGTCAAAATTGTTGATGCAGGGACCATGCTATTCACCCACACAGTCGATCGTCCTCCACCATCATCAAAGATGAACATGTCAACATTGTTGATGTATGGACCATGTTGTTCGCCCACGTAGTCTATCGTCCCCCACCATCATCAAAGACGAACCACGTGTCAAAATTGTTGATGCAGGGACCATGTTATTCGCCCATGTAATTTATGCTCTACTGAAGTTGACGTCTTGAAAGATGGAATGACATGTCAAAATTGCTGATGCAGGGCTCATGTTATTCAATCTGTATAATTACATAGCTCGTCACTAGTCTCATTAAAATTGAGAGAACCCAGTCGCCTCTAACACTTTCCAATCACCATCCACTAGACCTGCAAATTTTTCAAGACAACATAAGGCACAATATATATATATATATATATATATATATATATATATATACACTATCACGGGTCAAGGGGTGGTGAGGTGATGAAATGATTTGGCCAAACTTTTCTTTGAAGATCTTGCATTGGGTTTATTTGGGCTAAGCCATAATCAATTGGGCCACAAGCTTGGAAGAAATGAACCAAGTTGCAGGCTTGAAGAAGTAGATTCGGGTCGCGGGCCTGCGTGAGCCCAAACAGGGACTTGCATCTGTTTGGGCGAGCTGGGCTGAAGGTGTGGACCGCGGGTATGAAGAAGCAGATTCGGGCCACATGACTGGATGAGCCCAAACAAAAACTTGCTTTTGTTTGGGTGAACAAAGCCAGTCTAGGCCACAGGCTTGGAATCTCAGCTGGGTCGAACGAGCTGAACCGAGCCGTGAACCTGGATGAGCTGGGATAAACGATCTTGCCTTGAGGAACTGGTATGGGCTTGCACTTTGTCACAGGTCGAAAGCATATGGGATTAAGAAAAGCTTGTGGAAAACCAACAAAAATTGTTGCAGCTAGTGGGATTTGAACCAGGGACCTCCAAGGACAAGGATGAGCCACCATGCCGTTGTGGTTGAGTTTTGCAGAAAATATTATTTCAACTCTGAAATTAATGGCACCTCCATCTTCTCCCCATTTCTATGGACAATCAACACCAGGACTGTCAGCACCACATCACCACCACAACAACCTGAAAACCATAACCACAAAAACAGAAGAAATCATAAAGAATAGCAGAGGATTCACCTTCCTTTTCCACAAAAGAAATCTCTCCAGTAATGTTTTTTATCTCTCAATTGCCTCAAGAATCTCCTGCCAACAAGGAAAATTGGGAGTGAATTTTATCTGGTAAAATCGACAGAAACGAAACATGATAGAAAAAAAAAGTACTTATGATGATGACTCTTCAATTGGCTATCAACAAAGCAGGAATTGCTGCTCAGGAAAAATTCATAATGTCAAACAAAAAAATAAAAAAAGAAAGCAACAACATCAGGATAATGGATTGTTCAACATCAAAGTAAAAGCAAGAACGAAACACACTCGTATGATAAACAAGTTGAGATATGTTTAAAAAAGGATAAAATCTAGGAGGTGGTCTAGCGGTTGGGGCAATTTCCTGTCTCTACAGTGGCCCGGGTTTGAGACACATCCATCTCCCTGTGGCTGTTCCGGATAACCCCTTGGGTTTATCCCGTCGCTGGCTCTTAGCGGATGTTGTGGTAACCCTCCATCAGTTATTGTTGAGCAAAGAAACATTAGCGGTGGGAAGTAATTGCTTGCATGGTCACGCCCAACAGAGATGCAGTCACCATCGGTAGCCCTTGACTCCCCTTTTTCTTGGGAAAAAAAAGGATAAAATCTTCAGATGGTGCATAAATGGATAATTATCACCAAGAGAAACCAATTTGGAGTAAGACATCAACATTGCAAGGGAAAGAAGTTCCACTATGATTGATATTGTCAAATTTTATTTTTAGTCCTCATATTTTGCAAAAGCATTAAAGTCAAATCCTACAGCATAGAGAATACTCGCAAAGTCCTCATTAGTATAACAATCCAGCAATTGTGAAAGTTCGCGAATTATTCCAGTTTATTGAGACATAGACTTACTCCTATCTATAAGAAACCCAAAAATAGGAGTGAAGAGCAATTGATATGGCATGGACTAAAGGCCCATTAAGCCTATTAATGCATAAAAACCTATGAAGACCCCATCCAAGATAATAAGTAGAGCCCCTGAAAGATGATCCACTTTCTATGAGAATTCTTCAAAGATACAAACAGAAGAAGGCAAATTATGAGGAGATTGGGTATGATATTTTTACGTTCAAAAATCAAAGGGAGATTCTCTCACAACTCATCAAGTCTCCATCATCACTCTATAAATAGGATCCATCTACTTCAGAGAGAGGTACATTTTCACTGCTAAAAGAATTGTCAAAATTTTGCTAAAATAGTCTACTGACTTAGGCATCGGAGTACAATCAGGGGATCTGCCCTCGATCTCTAACTTTGTTTATTTTGCAGATTCATGTGAAAAAGACCGTACAACTTCATTGTTGTTCTCAGGCAACAACATCTTCTAATACTAAAACATGTGGTTGTGCATTTAACAGTAATAATTAAACATAAAACATATTCTTGCTTTACAATAAATAGCAGCTTTGCTAAGAAAGATTTAAGAATAATGATACTGTAAGCAAAACAACTCATAAGAATGATGCAAACAAAATACACTATGACCACTAGTGCCAAGCAAGATGAAAATGTGATCCTCTGCCATAACAACACCCAGAATCCCAGATATGTATAAGTTTACCAAACAAAAAAAAACTGATACAGGGAGAAAAACTTGTATAATACTACATTATATGTGGCTACACCTCAAATGAGAAAGTTCGAGATAATCAATTATTGCAATCGCAACTAATTAAGCCGAACAACAAAGTAATCAAACGCAGCCAAAATCAACAAGCACAAAATCTAGCAACACTGTAATTGAATAACATATCCTATCGTTAGGCACAATGTAAATCGCCATCTATTAGAAAAGAAATCATTCCACGCCTAAACACTTAAAAATTGCAATTAACATTGCAAGTAATCTCTCCAATCGTATGCTCACATTTTATGGAGAAAAAGTCCAATTAAACTTGAGAAAGGCCACCGTCGATTACGTGTAGGGCGGTGTTGATGAAGAGGACAACAATAGTGGGTGGCTGGAGCGATGGGGGAAGGTGGTAGGGTGATGGCTGTGTGACGGCAATATGCTTAAGTTGGTCGACTGAAGGAGAGGCGGTATCGACTAATGAAGTGTCGACTTTTGAGTTTCTTTGCGTTTTTTTTTGAAAAAAATAATTAAGAGATAATACAAGCAGCTGATCAAAATTGAAAAGTCAGGATTTCTCTCTCTCCTAATACTTGTTTGTTTATTCTAGTCAATTTTATTAGATTTTTTTTTTCAAATGTAAATAGTTCTGTTAAGTTGAAATACTTTTTAAACTTCTCTCTATTGTTGCAATTTCTTTTTAAAAGATTACACATGGGGTAATTTCCACTATATTTTTGTGTGGTAGATTCAATCAATATTGACAGAATAGGTAAATTATAAATTAGTAGAAATAAAGGGGCCTTTTAAAAGGGTGTTTGTTTAATGTTAATTTTATGTAATTTACTAAACTTATCCTTAAAACCACGTATTACTTTTGGAACTCCACGTATTAATTGAGGCTAAGCAAGGTTATGCTAAAAACACACAAACTTTAGCATTTAAGAAATGAGATTTTGTTTTATATCAAACAAATGAATGAGACAAAATTATACAATTTTTTTTGTACATTACGAAGGTGTGTTACACTTATTACACTTAAATTCTTCTTCCCTTTTTTTTTTTATTTTTTTGTTACAGTTACATTCACTACCGAATTTGAGAAAAACAAACAACTTAACTAGTGGGACAAACCTAATTGTATTTTAGCTAGAATTGAATATAATGGTGTTCAATAGGGGGAAAAATTAAGATTTTAAGCTAGTAAAATGTATAAAAGTCTTTTAAAAATAAAATAACAGTCTTTTGAAAATACAGTGACACAAAACGATTAATGCGATATTTCACCCGAATGAAATGGCAATTCACCCTAAATAAATAAAACCAGTAACAAGGCGGAAAAAACATTCAAGTTTAATTGCGCTTCATTTGCATTTGACATCTAGCATATTGGACATATAATTTCTCATTTTAACTCCATAACATATATACTTTTGTTATTTAAATATTTTGGAAAATATAAAAATCTTGTCCTAGAGGACAGAAATGTAAATCTACAGGAAAACGAATGAAGCAGAAAACCCTAGCAACGCAATCCTCTCTTTTAAAACGAGAGCCAGGAGAGTCCCTTCAAAAAGCATTTAAAACCACCACCACCAGTGATTTCAAAAAAAAAGCCACCACCACCAGTTGCCAGTAGCTACTTCCACTCCACTCACTTTCAACCAACAAGAATCGCCGCCTGAAACACCGAATCGTTCCCTCTCCGCCATCTCACTCTCCTTAAACATGGAGCTGTGTACAGCCCAATCAATTCCAACCCTCCCCAAACTCATAACCGCTATTCCCTCTCGCCTCCGCTCCTTCCATCCGCTTGCCTCCTTCCGCCGTCACTCCCGTACGATACCGGAACCCTAGGTTTTTCGCTTAATCGTTTTCTGAATCCAACGCTCGTCGTTTCGTTCATTTCTTTTTGCGTTTAACGGGTCTGATATATTGTTCTTTTGTAGGTTCTGTTGGTTTTACGAAATTATTTACGAAAGCCTCAATGTCTGAGGAATCGTCTATCGGTGGGAAGCCCTTTTTTCCGACGGTCGTGGCCTCAGTGTCTGAGGAACCGTCTGTCGGTGGGAAGTCCTTTTTCCGGACGGAGGTGGCTGTCGTAGAAGAGACTCCGGCGGTTGAGAATAAGAGTGTGTACGGTGGGAATGGGCCCACTGAAGTCCCTAAAGAAGAGTCTCCGAAGGAGGAGGCTGCCTCCGTGGATGGTGAAGAGAAAGATTTTTTGGCTAATCTTAAGGTTTGCTTTTTTCCTTGATTGCTGAAAATCGTGTTGAAGCTGGTGATTTCTTAGTTGAATGTAATTCTATTGAAGGACGATGATGTTTACTAATTACAAGGTTCGCTCGGCATAATGGCTGCTTTGCCTTGTTGATGCTTTGATTATCTGAGTCCATTTAAATGGTTTCCGTGTTCCTCACTGTTTTTTTGTCACTAATTTAAATTTTTGTTTTGCCGTGCAAATGTCTTTATGTTTGAAAGTTCATGACTTGTGATTAATTGCGTAATGTGGTTGCTATGATGAGTCTTTTATTGAACTTTTGATAAGCAATTGCTTGATGAAATTCAATCCTGAGCGGTTACCTGAGCACCACATTGGCATAGTATGAGTTCACTGTAATGTTTTCCGTTTTTACCCTTTATCATTTATCTTGATTTTTCTTTCTTTTTTTTCTTATTTACCTTTTTAAAGTTGTACTTTAAGTCCAATGGTTGTGATGATGAGATACAAGAGACTGCGAAAGCAATTGTCCAATTGCTTATTGAAATTCAATCCTGAGCGGTTATCTGAACAAAACAGTGTTTTCTGTCTAGCTATGACTTAGTAGCTTTGTTTTGTCGTTCGTCTTTACCTTCACTTCAAAACAATATGGCCATCGCAACTACTAGTAGTGTCCTGTGTTTTCATAGTTTGTTTAACCGGTAATTTGAGGGAATTGATCGATAAAGATCAAAAGACCATGTGATTCTTTTGTTAGCTTTGGTCTCATCTCATGCATGGAAATTTCTTCCGGAAAGTGGAAGAAGAAAGGTTTCAAGCAGATAGGCATGCAAAAAAGAAATCTTACAAAGAATGAGTTTGAATGACTCAAAAAGATTTACTTTGACTACTTTTTATCATCTGGTTGTAGAAGTTCTTACTTCTACCTTTGGTATATCTTTTCTTACACTGCTGAACAGCTCTGCACTTGATAATTTGCAGTTGGACTCCGACAATACATATTCTGTTCTTTTATATAGTGGTGGTGCACTGGTTTTTGTTTGGCTAGCTTCAGCCGTCGTCAGTGCGGTCGATTCAATTCCTCTGGTATGTGCAAGAATGAATCATTTGATCTTTTGGGCTATCAGAAGTCATTCAAGTTATTTCCGTATTCCCACTTTGTGAACATTATGTTTCTTTTTTGGTCAGTTTTCCAAGTTGATGGAAGTTGTGGGTCTTGGATATGCCACCTGGTTCACCATTCGCTTTGTGCTGTTTAAGGTAATCAATCAAGAAAAGTTTCCAGTTTAAAAAATGTTTTCTGGAGTAGGAAAGCGGTCTTAGTTAGTAGTTTTCACTTTGCTTTACAGAAAAACAGGGATGAGTTGGCTGCTAAATTTGAGGAGCTGAAGCAACAGGTCATCGGATCCAATGATGACTAGAATGCCGAAATTTTTGTCTCCGGTACAAATGATATATCTGAAGTTTAGAAAACGTATTTTGTTAATATCTAGGGTTTTCCATACTAGTTCTTTCAATTGATAGGATTCATGACAGTTTACTTCTCAATTGAAATCAAATCTTTGTTGTATATTTTTTCTAGTTGCTTCCTGTTTGCATTTAAACATCTATAATTTTGCATGCTTACCTGTGTCTTGAAGGCTTGTGTTGTGTAGAAGCCTGTACCAGTATGTTAATATGAAGTAGTCAAATGGAGTGGGAAAAATGAGTTTTTGGATGGTTGTAAGGTTTTATCTCTAAGAGATTGTGATGTTCAGGTGATTCAGAACATATTTCATATGTTAAAAGAAAAAGAATTTCAAAGTTTAGCAGGGTAAAAGACATTGTGATTGAGCGTTAAGTCAATTTATTAGTGTGGTTACTAAAATTTTTGTCGTGGCATTGTTAATAAGTTGACTTGTTTTGTTATTAGTGTATTAATAATTTTGATAAAATATTAAATGTCAATGACTTGTTGATAAATAAAACTAGAATTTAATGACTACAATTACGATTTAATCTTTCTTTGTTCCAAACCTTGGTTTCTTTTGTTTCGTGGAGCTCAGGAAAAGCAGTCATCAAAAAAATAATTTTCAGCCAATAAAAATTTAGTAGTTATTTTGCAGAAAATGACTTGTTGATTTGATTAAAGTGAGGAAAACATTTTGCGCCAAATATACGAAGCATTGTTGTTCACGTAGTCGCATACTGTCCTCAATTCCTGATCACCTGAAATCAGCATGAACATCTCAGGAGGAGATTGCACGGTACAATGCAAACAACTGACGACATAAAATTTTGAAGGAGTTCCTCTGCGTTCCTTTTTTTCTTTTGATAAGGGCATTTCTAACGGTTAAATTCATTTTGGATCTAATATTTTGTCAAATTCACATCAGTTTTCTATTAGTCTTTTTCTTATTGGACCATTCTACTTTAATAGTTTGAATTTTTATTGGATCCTTGTAGAGGATTTACAACCACTTAACTTTTCATTTAATTTTTTTATAATATATACTACATAAAATATATTTTTTGACACAAATAATTAAATATTTTTAATTAGTGATAAATTATATGTTTTATGAATAATGCCATAAAATTTTTGTACAAAAATACAAATAATTTTGAAATAGAAAAATTAAATTGTACTAGAAAAATTAAAATTTACTACATAGAAATTGAACTATTACAAAATAAGAGTAAATTAGATTGTACAAAAATAAAAAAATGAAGGAATTTTCTCAATAAAAAAACCAATAAATTATTCAATAAAAAAGAAAAAAAAAAGAAAAATTATTTTTTATGTCTTTGGGTGGGTCCACTGTAAATGGGCCCTGCAGAATAACCCACCCCATATTTTTGTGTTTTCAACGGAGGACCAATGGCAACGAAGAACCAATGAATGTTGTAGATACCCTAAGTCATTACATTGTTTATCTAAGAGTTAAATTTTTAGTATTTGAGTTAACTTCAGTATTACTGAGTTATATGTTTCTCTTGAAATTAGATTCTCTATTGTAACATTTCGATTTGTAGTTTACCACAAAGGGTATGTTATATGGAGCAAAAGCATGTACTTTTTTTCCGTTTATTTAGAGTCCAAAATATTCAACCATGTGAACCCCATACACATTATGGATTCAATAGTCATCTTGTTTTTCAGTTCAAAAAAAAAATAGTCATCTTGTTTCTGTCGTATTACAGGGTTCAGCCTTGCCTTTCAAGGCAGGTGACAACAACGTCAATATGCCACTCGGCGGTTCCTAAAAGGCCTTTGTTGTTTTACACAAATCAAAGCAGCAGCTACTGGCACTGTAATGCCTTACCTTGTCCTTATGTAATGTACCCGTCTCATTGCGGGCGTCGATGCATTGCAGTGATGATGCTTTAACATTTCTGACTCTACCTTTTGTATTACCAATGGCTTTATTGCAATTTGGAATAACGACTTGATTGGGAGAGTGTAGGATTTACCGCTGTGAAGACTGCTTTTCCATTTTTACACCCATAACTGTAGTCTTCCACTTCGACGGAGTTGTCAGACGTCTACAAACGTACAAAAGAAGAGACAAATGAGCCAATTTATTTGTTGGTCGAGAATGAGCCAATTAGTTATCATTGGATCATGTTTTTTGATTTAAACCTTATCAAACCATTGTGTTGAACATCATGAGTGAACACACTAATTAATCCAATATGGGTTTTACTCAGGGGCGGATTCAAATAGTAGGGACCCCACTTTCTCAACGAAATAATTAAGTAATAAGCATTTTACTAGCTTAAAACCCTTTTTTCCCCCTCCCTGTTCGACACCATTATATTCAATTCTACATAAAATACAATTAGGTTTGGACCCACTATTTAACTGGATGAAAAAAAATTTATAACTTCTGTGTTGCTTGTTTTACTGATTTATATATAAAAAACAATAAATGACCAATGCAATGGTCGAATTTTGCTCATCAATTAACATATATGTTGAAAATAGATATATTTGACAGTTAATAATGAAGCGATACAGGTTATTTTTAACATGAAAATTTGTTAAAGACAATTATAGTAATTTGTTTTACAAATAAAAAAGTATACTAAACTTTCTAATTAACATAATTTCTCATAATTTAATTATATTATTATGGACCCCACTTTTAAAATTTTATGGATTTGCCACTTTTAAACTTTCTAATTAACATAATTTCTTACTACAAACAGTTGGTGTCTCTACTTTGCTCACTTTAAAATTTGAGTTTTAGGTGGCGTTTGTCAGATTAACCCTAATAAGATGTATTCAAGATAGAGTTGATATATTTTCGGACCAAGTTATGGAATAGTTAAGATTTGGCTGCGATACTTTTCATGAAATGTTTACAATTGTTTGTTAATTTTTTTGGGATAATTTAGAAAATATATATTTTTCTTTCAACGTGTTTGTTAAAACACATGTAGGGATATGAAAATAAACATTTTACTAAAATAACCTTTGAAAAATAAAAATAGAAGGAAAAATAATTTTTAATACCTAATTAGTAGGTAAATTCTCCTATTTTTAGAATGTTATATACACGTTTTTTAGATAAAAAATTGAGTTAAACTTAAGTTTTTCCGTCAATAGTCTGTTAATATTTCGTTGATAAATTATTAACGTGTCCAATTTTTTTATTTGAATAAAATATTAATAACAAAAATACCCTTAAAATCCTAAATCATATTTGCAGCTTTTGCTTTCTTTTTAATCCCAGTTTTGATTTTGCTCCTTCAGCTTTCATCAACAAAAAGTGAGTGATTTATTGGTTAAATAGAAGAATATAAGCAAAACTTGCAATGCAAAATGTAATAAGCAAATCTTGAAGTTACAGATTTTGTTATTCATCAACCCAATTCAGTCTGTTTCAACAATGCAAAAATAAACCCAGAACAATGCCCATATCAAACACTTCAATAAACCCAGAATAACAATGAAAACTTCTTGAAAGCATCATCAGACCCTTCTTTAATTGATTTAATATTCGTTGTTGCTCAAGTCGTCGGAGAGGCGACATTTCAGTCACTGAAAAAACAGAACAACTACCACACTCCTTTGAAAAAAAATCCTAATCTCAACCACTACACCATTGTTAAACCTCCCACACCACCACCATTGTGGCTTTGGAGCCGAATCATCAAACAAACAACAAACCCAGTGACATCAAAACACACCCAAACTCTTATGCTGGAGAGAGAGAGCGGCTTCTCGGCTTCAGAAATTCGTTGATGTGTATGCAAGCAATTCGTGAAACCCAGCTCCATAAATTCATCGATGGCTTCTCGGCTTCAGAAATTTGTTGATGTGTATGTGAAACCCATAAATTCGTGAAACCCCAGATCTATGTTCCAAAAAATCCAATCGAACCCAACAAAAAACCCTACCGCCTCATCTGCCAGATCTACACTTCACATCCTTCAGATCGACGTTCGACATCCATATCTCTCGCCTCTCTCCAAATCGACGTCCATCTCTCTTCTTGTCTTCCGAAACCCACACCCATCTCTCTCCTCGTCTTCCCAAACCCACGCCCTGTTTTATCTCCTTTGGCTCTTGATTTTGAACCCAGTAAACACGGCCTCACTTGATCTCGAATGGTCTCTCAAAATCTTTGGCGTGACTACCGTTGATCTACTCGAGCTCCTCCTCGTCCTCTTCCTCGTTGATTTCTCATTCATTTATTCTTCATCGGATGAATTGGAGCTGTTTGATAAGGTGTCATCGGAAGACACCGGTTGCTTCGAGGGTTTCTCCATTGGAGATTAGATTTCTCTGTTGCGAATCGAGGGTTTGTTTCATTTTTACGTGAGAGAGAGAGAGAGCCGAGAGGAACCAACTGTGGGAGAGAGGGAGGGAGAGAGAGGTGGAAATCTGATTGGTTGGTGGTCTTTGAATTTAAGACAGGGTATTTTTGTAAATTGTCCTTTCCATTAGTTTCATCAATTAAAAATAAGTTTAAGGAACGTTTACATTACATTTAAAAAAATAATAATTTACTTATTAATTAAGATTTATTTAACGAACTTAAAAATTATTTTTTTGAAATGAAAAGTAAAAAAATTATAAAATTATTTTTTTAGAAGAAACAATTAAGAGATACAAATTTCACAAATTTAAGATATGAAAAAAATTATAATGATTTAATTTATTAATTTAATGGGTCTCAATTTTTTAAGAAACAATTGAAAATATTGAGAAGTTTTCATTCCAACCTTTTGGAAGGGTAAACAAAATTCTGGAATAAGGAAATTAAAGTGGGTGGATGCATTGTCTCCAAATTCCTAGTCAAATTTCTTTCTTTATCATGTCATCTAAGACAATATTCTCTTAAAAATTTAAAAGAAAAACAAATTAGTCCCTTTCTTATTGACTAAGTATTAGCACAAAAAAGTTGTATAAATTAAAGATTTGTGGGTCTGGATACAGTCATCCACTCCCTCCCCACTGACAGCACAGACTGAAAGTAGCGCCAAACAACTGCTATTCGTTGCTCTTTATTTTAATAAATATTTTTACACATATAAAGAATATTTTTAATTTTAAAAAACAAAAATTATCTATAATGATAATATTTAAATTTTAATATTTTATTTATAAAATAGATTAAAAATTTTATGAATATATAATTATTTAATAAAAAATTAAAAATTATATTAGAGCTTAAATCACATAAATAATAAAAAAAGAGTAAAATTTAGCTTTTTAAAAATAATTAGTGATATTTAGCTCTCTCTTTTTTTATATATAAAATATAAAAAATTTATTGGAGTATTATTTTTTTAGTTAACTTTTTATTTTTAAAGAATTTTAGATTTTTAAAAAAAATATTAGAGATACTCTAACACGCTAATTCTTTTTTCATTCAAAACTCCATCATTTTGGAACAATGCAATGAGAGTAGTTTTCTAAAATAATAGTGTTTGTTTCTATTAAATTAAATAGTAGGTTATAGAAGTAAACTGTAAATTCTTCAGTTTGTAAAGTTTTATTTTAAAAAAAGAATTAACACGTATTTTGAATTTGCAGTATTATAAATATGCATTTTATTATTTCTAAAACTAATATTATTATTTAAAATATTTTTTAATAAGCGTAAAATTTGGCCGATATTGAATAATATATAACTTATAACATATTTTTAAATAATAAAAAATATAAGAGGTGACATGACTTTTAAAAAAATGCTAAATATTATATACGTAAACATATTATATGCAATTGTGGTAAAAAAAACATTAAAATGACAAGCAATAAATATGTAGTATATTTTTTTAACAGAAGAGATGTAACTCATAGTTGTTTAATAAACAGTAATTTTATAAATAGTATACTTTATAATATGTTCAATTTTTAATAGAAACTAATTAAGTGGATCTTAAAGAGTTGCATATTACCAAATACACTTTAGATCAAAGTGTTTTTAGAGTGTTTCATATGAATGAAAGCAGAATAAAGTGTAATTAAGCAAATGATCAATCTTAATTAGTCGTGGATCAAGATTACTAACTTTTTTTTTTTAAATCCAAGATTACTAACTTTGAAAGACAAAATTATACATGGAAAAGAAAATTTATTTATATAGTAAAGTTAATTCAAAAACTTTTTTTTTTCTTTCAAAAAATGCAGTCGGCCCTCCCCGCTCCTTGCGTTGCCTAATTTTGTATGCCAAAGCACACAAATTGCATGTTTGAACCGAACATTAGTACATTATTAATTAATAATTAACCTTACAAAACGAAACAAATGGAAACAAAAGCTCACACTAAAGCTATTCGTAATCTACAGTCTTTGAAGTCGTCCTGCAGACGCATACTCAATGTTTTTATTGTTATTTTATTAAAACCTTCAGTTCTTAATCCCTCAGTCTTTTCATCCGTAACCCAGTAACTACTTTAAGAGTGTCACAAGACGCTTACTCAATTTTTTACTAAATACAATTTTATTTTAATTCTCATTGAAATAAATTTGACCGTTGAATTTGATTTAAAAAAATTAATGTGTTATGTGCGACCCCGCACCGAAAGAACGGGCTAGATCACGGGGTTACAATTGGTCTAAACATCAACATTTCTGACCGTTATTGGAATGGGAGCTTTCTCACTTGCCACGTCATCACACGTTAATCACACGTCCTTCTCTCCCCTCTGTCTGCCTCCTCCTTGTTTTACTACTGCAAATTAAATTAATTTTCACTGATTAAGTAATTAATTATCGCCATCAATTTATTTACTAAACTCATAGTATTTTATTTTTCCAATTTCTGAAAAGAGTAATTGAATATTTAGAAAAAGCAATTTTGAGCAGGAAAGGAATTAGAGAGACAGAGAGAGACTGAAAAAAACCAAAAAAGGAGACAAAAGAGGCTAACTTTACATCACAGAGAGAGACTTCTTCTTCTACAGACAAAACACAGCCAGGACCCAACTCATTTTCTTCAACTTCCATTCTCTCTCTCTCTCTCTCTCTCTGCCACAGAGTAAGTGTTTCACTTCACACTCCACCATGTATGTCTTCTTTTTTTTTTCCAATTTTTTTCTTTTTCTAAATAGTAAAAGTTTCCATCTTTGATGCACATTGACACTTTTGAGCGTGATGGTGATTCGGGTCCCAATGATTTGATG
>CAODLS010471435.1:0-25496 GCA_948243855.1 Flueggea neowawraea | reverse complement strand
AGTCAAGAAGAATGGATCAATATCCTGCTATGCGCATAGGAATAAGTGCAGTGCGCGTGGACGGGGTACAATTAGAACAACAGAATGGATCAGTATATTGTTATGTGCATTCACATAGACCCAAGCACGTAGTAACTAGCTTAGTACAATCAAAAAATTAGAGAAATTCATAAAGACAAGTTGTGGCATGCTCTATCCCAGTTGTGTGCGCTTCAAAGGATCATGCTACGCACACAGAACAGACTTTTGTGCACGTAGATGAGGAAAATATCTGTCTAACTGAATAATGCCAAAATCTGTTACATGGTGTCATGATATCAACAGGAATATTATCTAACATGAATTCAGAAAGCATCAAAACAGGGAATCACGAACAGAGAATCAAGTCGCAGAAGATGTCACAACAAAGGTGAGCTATGCTACCTGACAAATAACAGACGCTCCTTGATTTTTGAAATTTTAAATATCTTCTGACACAGTCACGGGGAAGATCAAAGACATAAATATTGAAGACTCGACTACGTACACAGCACTGAGTACAACACACACATCATTCAAACACATATAAACGTACTAAGCACGTAGTCACTTCTTGATATAAAACAGTGGGTACTGGAAATCAGGCTATGCACACAGAAGGAATGTCGTTGCACGTAACACTCTGATAAAACCATACACTACGTACACAGTACATATGGTACGCACACAGCAAGGACTGACGTCATTAATCTCATCAGTTTTGCATTTCTTACAACGACTGTTTTTGTATCCACAATGGCTAGTTTTTTAGGAATGCCTATAAATAGACGTTTCAAGTCATAAGGTAATAACGACAATCTTTGAGAGTGCCTAAAAGCCTTGAAAATCTTCCCATTGCATTCTTACTTTGCTCTTAAATACTTACATACCAACTGATCTATAGATTTACTATCTTATCACTGAGTTGGTTGAACAACACTGTCATTTAGTTGAGAATAGTATTGTACTCGAGCTTTGTTTGTAAAGCTTGAAAAAGAATAGGTTTGCCTTGTTTGTTACCTTGAAAAACAAAGGAGTGTGGTTTTCTTGTTTTGACTAGCAAAAAGCAAGGTGTAAAAGGTTTTCTTGTGATCTTGAAAAACAAGAGAGTGTAAACAGTTTTACCTCCACCTGAAAGTGAGGAAGAATAGTGGATTCAAACTCTCTAGTGAACTAGAGGAGTAGACGTAGGTCAAAGATGACCGAACCACTATAAATATTGGGCTTTGTTTCTCTATCCTTTTACTCCTTATTTTTGTTCTTCATTAGTGGTAGTGTTTTGGATTTAGCTACTGTTTTGATTTGAAAAATATTTGCAAAAACTTTTCAAGATATTATTTTTAGCAAGAAATCTAATTCACCCCCTCTTAGATTGTCATATTGGGATTTCAGACACTGTGTTTAATCTTTTTCGGTCAAGAGGAAATTGCGATCCCTGTGCATTCCACCCTAAAAAAAAAAGAAGATACATTTTGATGCTGCGATTCAATCGAGCCAAAATTGTACCATTTCGTGAATGCCATGCACGTATTTAATCGGGAAAAAAAATTAACATGTAATATATCTTGAATGCCATGCATATATTTAATCGGAAAAAAAATTAATATGTACCATATCTTGAATGCCACGCATGTATTTAATCGGAAAAAAAAATAATATGTACCATATCTTTAAGAAAATAAATATTAAGTATGTATTTAATATCATGCATACATCCAACTTAATTATGAATGTAAATGTGTTAATGATGCATTGTAAATTTCAACTATATTAAATGAATTTGTATTAAATTTTTAAATCATTAAATGTATTTTTAAAATTTCATTGAAGGGCATTTTAGGAATAAAAGTGTAAGATAATTTGTTTTGGACAAATATATCCAGAATATATCCCTATTGATCCGGATATATTTGAGCCAACAAATCTTTATCACAACATATATAAATGTATGGATGTAGAGAATATTTTTTTTACACTTTTATATCTTTTTTATTCATAAATACTTTTATATCCTTAAATATTTGATAATTATTCATTATAAAAAATTAAGTGGAATAGTTCAGATTAATAATTAGATAGGTATTAAATGAAAAATTCTAATATTTTACAACAACTATTTTTTAAATTGATATTATATTATCTATTTTTGTGTATTTAAAATTGTTATATATGAATATGAACATTTTAAATGTGACATAATAGTATTTTCTTAATTATTTAGAGTAGAACTAAATTATACGGATCACAAAATGTCTATATTTTATATCATGTATTTTTCTTTGCTTGGCATATCATGTATTTATATATGATAGCTATACAATTAGCTCCGACTTCCTTGTACTATAAAACTAACTATAAAAATATAGTTTTGCGTCCTAATTAAACTTGTGTAGTCAAACTTCCTTCATTTGTTGTATTGGTGGTTTATGGTACAAGTTATTCTAATGATTAGTATCAAATAATGAAATTTGTAATTTTGTATTTTATATCATGTATTTTTCTTTGTCTGACATATCATGTATTTATATATGATAGCTATACAATTAGCGTTGACTTCCTTGTAATATAAAACTAACTATAAAAATATAGTTTTGCTTCCTAATTAAATTTGTATAGTTAAACTTCCTTAATTTTGTTGTATTGGTGGTTTATGGTATAAGTTATTCTAATGATAAGTATTAAGCAGTAAAATTTGTAATTTAATCTTATATTGAATATACTTTTTTAAAATTCTTATAAAAGCGAAATTTACGTGCAATGTGTGCTAAAGGTAGTTGTATTAAAAAAGTCTCAAAAGAGAGCTCCTCGTTGACATTTGTATTGTTTATGTGCATGTATCATGCTAATTTCTGACCCGCGATTGAGACAAAAAGAAATGAAAAACGTATCAAAACTGCATTATTTCCACAATTATTCAAGCTATGATTGAAGACTTTAATTATTAAATAATATGGTTAATTACATGGTGATCCCTGAGTTTTGAATGTTATCTATTTTTTGTCTACAAATTTGAAAAATTAGCCGTGATGGTTTTAGGGAGGACTCCACAAGACAATTTGTTTTAACTGATGAAGATAGATCCAAAAACTACCATGGTTAATTTCCCAAACTTGTAAATCAGAATGAACAATACCCTAAAACACTCAAGGACTGCCATTTATATAACCCTAAACCAAACAATATTATTTGTTGAATGGCTACTTTAATTTTCGATCATTGATTGTTGGTGTATAAGTTTGAAATATTAAAAAATTGTTTATTGGTTTTTAGTTGGTTTGCCTAAAAGCGACTTATCAACCAAAAAACATTAAATTTAATACCAACTTTAATCAAAATCTTGTACATTTAACATTATAAGCTTAATTATGGTATAAGACTCGTTTACCACTTTTAATAGACAAATGGTACAAAAATTTGTATTTTGTACCAAAAAAATCTTATACTTTTTTGGTTTAAAATTTCTTACATTTTAGTATTATGAATTTCGTTATAGTACAAAATTTATTTAGTACTTTCAAGTGATAAATAGTACTACAAATTTGTAGTTTTTATCATAAAAAATTTATATTATTTTGACTCAAAATTTCATTCGTCTTGTACTATAAATTTTATTATAAAACAAAACTCATTTAGTATTTTCACGTGATGAAATAGTACTAAAATTTTGTATTTTGTGTTATAAAAAATTTAGTACTATTTTTGTTTTATGATAAACTTAAATATGATATAAAATTCATTTGGCACTTTCAAGTGATAAATAGTACTAAGAATATATATTTTTACTGTAAAAAATTAGCATTATTTTTTTCCAAAAGTAATGTTAGGCTTTCTTCTTTGAATATCAAGTTTGATACGTACTAGAAATGCTCAGATCATATAATGAAGAAATACTTAAGAGAAATGGCAAATATGATGAGTGAGTTTACTGACGCCGATCCCAAGTTAACCGAGGAGTAGAAAGTTCAAGTTGTGATCCGTTTCTTGCCGAGTAGTTGGGATCATATGAAGCTGCATTTGACGCATACTTCTAACATCCAGACATTTGATGATTCTGTGTGTCATCTTGAGCTCGAGCAATTCCTTTTCTCACGGAAAAAGAGATTGATCCATTCAACATCTTGCACTTCTTCGGCGTCTATATCACCTCTCTGCAACTCATTTTCGGATCAGAACAAATCGATTAGAAAAATAAGTTAATGTGAATAATAATTGATTAATCAAACGATCTTTTTTCTCTTGTCCCTTCATTGGTTAATAATACACAATCATACTTAATAATACATGACTTGACCAAAAACAAATGCTTAATAATACATGCCGACAAAGGCTTAGGTAATGGATCAACCATTCCTAATAATACGCGCTGGTAAAGTGACCTCAGTGAACTTTAATTTAGTTAAGTGACCACGATGAACAATCGGTATAAGTTGAGTGACCACGAGAAACATTTGCCTAGTTGACCACGACGAACAACCGGTATAAGTGGCTATACTTGTAGCTTTATATTGTTCCCAGTAATGCCAATTACGGTAGATTCAAGAAACTTGGGAAACAATGGAAGCAGATTTTTCCTTGATACCAATACTCCTCTCTTTTATTGTCTCCATCCTGTTTTCACTTCACTACCTTCCTTTCTTATTGAAATCCCGAAATGATGGAAACCAATCTTTAAGAACCCCACCGGGTAGCACTGGGTTTCCTTTTATCGGAGAAACACTGGAATTTCTCTCCTCTGGCAGAAAAGGAGTCCCTGAAAAGTTTGTATTAGACAGAATGAAGAAATACTCTTCAATGGTCATTAAGACTTCTTTTCTTGGTGAACCATTTGCCCTTTTGTGTGGTCCAGAAGCAAACAAGTTTCTCTTCTCAAATGAGAACAAGCTTGTGAGATCATGGTGGCCTCGATCAACAGGCATGCTTTTAGGTGGTGCTGAAGATATTAATCTTGCAATCGCCACTTGTAAGCTCTACATGCCTTATTTTTCTCTGGATTCCCTCCAAAAATATGTTCCAATCATGGATACCGTGACGCAACAGCATCTGCAGATTCACTGGGAAGGTAAAGATATTGTTACGGTTCATCCATTGACCAAGCTTTATACATCAGCAATTGCCTCCAGGATTTTTCTAGGAATTGAAGATCAAGAAACTGCAATGAGGCTGCATAAGCCACTTGATCAGCTGATGCAAGGAGTAATTTCCCTGCCATTGAATATTCCAGGTTAAAAACAATCCACCAAACCTTCAAGTGAAAGCCCATTAGGCTTGAAACTTTCCTGAGCCATCTTTTTCCTTATGCTAATTTAATTAACAATTGAATGAACACTACAAGAAATTCCACTTTTTGGGCCGAATTTAGTGGCAAAAGCAAGTTCGCCACTATTGAAATTGGTCAGGGGCGATATTTGATGCATTAGTGGCGAAATGTTCACCACCAAGGAAGAAAAATAGGTGTCAGTATTTTCAATAGAAATATTTTAGTTTAAACTAATAATTGAGAACTAGAATTTTGGTTTTAACTAAATTCCTAATGCCATAAACTTTTTTTTTTTTTTTTGATAAATCATGTATCAGGAACAAATTTTTATCGTGCTGTTAAGGCAAAAGCACAATTATTGAAGGATTTGGATGCGTGGAGGCAGAAATTGAAGAGTGATTTTGTGGAGGGCAAATTGCCGACTTCACAGTCAAGCTTGGCTAATATTTTGAAAGAAACTTTTGAAGAGGATCACATCTCCGACGTGCTTTTGGCTTTGTTTGCTGGCGCTTACGACACTACAAGTTGCACCTTGGGATGCATAATCATGCTTTTGGGACAACATCCTCATGTCTACGATAAGGTCTTAGCAGGTAATCAAGCATACCCTAATAAACTAATTCCCAAGTCAAATATCAGTACTATATTAAAAAAAAAAAAGCCATGAATGTGGGAAATAAAAATTACAATACCTTAATCTTTACAAAAATAATTACTGCTCAATTGTTTATTTCACAAAAAAAAAAATATAACTGTTCCTTTTTAACTTGTAATTCGATGGAACTTCTAAAATTCTAATTTAAATAGGATTTAAAAAATTCATGAATCTTTTTTAAATCTAATAATTAAATAAAGTTTTCTCATCAAAAAAATATTAATTATCTTATTACGGAGTTTGTACATTTTTCCAATGCAAAAAGAAAAGAAAAGAAAAGCCATCACGTTCTGATCTTCAAGCCATATATTTTTTCATTATTTCATTGCGAGTTTTTTTTTTTTTTGGGGGGGGGATTATAAGCAGATAACTATAGCAACGTTTTCTTTTTAATCGTAAACTATAGCAACGCTTATGTAACAACTACTAAGACAGGATCACTGGTATTAGGTTTTTTTCCTTTTTACCGGACAGTAGTATTAGTTTATGTTAATTATTTTCTTCTCTTAAAGAAGTATTTTTAATTAGATTCGAACTCCATGGTTGCTGTATATGTGCATGAATGAAGATACCTTTTAACATATAATTTAGTTTGAAAATGAATACCTTTTAACTAATTACTTTGTCGTGGATGATAATGAAAATAGAGCAAAGAGAAATTGGAAAATCAAAAGGAAGAGGAGAGATTTTGAATTGGGGGATATTCAAAAAATGAAATATTCATGGAATGTGGCTTGTGAATCACTAAGACTACATAATGGAAGTGGAGGTTTCAAAGAGGCCATTTCTGACTTTATATACGACGGTTTTCATATTCCAAAAGGATGGAAGGTATGTATCTTTAATTATTAAATAAAATCTATGTGTTTAATTTTTTCTTAAATTAAAAGCATTGCAACTTTAGTATGGCTGTTCTATTTAGATCAAAACTTATAAGTTTGAATCAATTATTCTAATTATTTATTTTAATTGTTTATATGCCTTAAGGTCCTATTTATGCAATAATTCAAAATATAATTTTCTTTGTTCTACATCTATTTCACCAGTAATTTACACTATTTATTATATCAACTTTTATTACAACAGGTCATGTTTTCCATACTTAAATTATAGTGTAGCTCTAGCTGGTTGATTTCATTGTTTCATCAATATTCACTTGCGAATACTTTTCAATTGTTTTCATTGGTTACAGTTGCACTCTAGTCAGTATGCTACTCACAAGAATCCACAATATTTTAAGGATCCAGAGACATTTGATCCATCAAGATTTGAAGGAGATGGGCCATTACCGTATACGTATGTCCCATTTGGTGGAGGGCCTCGCATGTGTCCTGGGAGAGAGTATGCTAGGGTTAAGGTATTAGTTTTCATGCACCATTTGGTGACCAAATTTAGATGGAAGCAAATTTTCCCACAGGAGAAAATTGTGACTGATCCAGTGTCAAGGCCAGCGAAAGGCCTTCCAATTCGGCTTTACCCCAACAAATCTTGAACTGCTTGTGTAGCATATGGTGAACTGAATAAGGTTTACCAAAATGAAATAAAGATTGTAATGGAAGTAAATTAATTCTGATGATAAATTACGCCTATGAATGCTCTTCCCCTTTTTCTTAAACGAAAATTAAAAAAAAAAACTTTCTTGTTTCCTTCGACATATGAATGAAATAATATATTCTTGAATACTTGAATTTCGTTTTTCTTTTCCTTTTTCGGGCTTAATAATTAGGTTTGGATTAATAAGCTGGAACGCCGAGCTTTCCATTGGTTTGTGTAATCCAAGATCACTAAAAATATCATTTGTATTAATTTTTTTTGTAAGTCATTTTTAGTTGCTTTCACTATAAGAATTGAATTATCGATTGTTAGTGATAGAGTTAACTCTCATTAAAAAAAATTCTCAATTTTTAACACTAAAAATTATTTTAGTTATCACAAGACTGCAAATCTTTTGATATTAGATATTTGTACATTGTTTTGATACATTAACTCTCATTATAAGGAATTGAATTCTCAATCTTTTAAAATTGAAGAAAACTTGAACATTAGTTTTAAAAAACTCATATTAGATGGTTGTACTTTTTTTGGCAGTTATTAGACAATTATCTTTTTTTTTTGTCGGGATAGATTTTTTTTTAATCGATGAAAATTTTATTAAATTAATCCATAATCTAGTGGAATAGAGAAGAAGGGGAGAGATTTTTTTTGTCAGGATACATAATTGTATATTTTTTTATTAGATAGGTAAAATTGTATGAATTTGAAGAAAGGGCATCTAGTTCTAGAGCAAAACAAAAATGTTACTGAAGCATTTAAAGTTTTTTTCAGAACATTGATGATATTGGAGCCCAAACACGAAAACACATCTACACAAGAAAATAAATTTATAGAAAAATAAAAGAAAACACAAAAAAAATTAACGTGATTCAGTCTCTTAATAGACCTACATACACGATCTCCACTAAAATACTATTACAATTCTTGGACAGACAAAATTGTTAAGACCCTCTCACTTTCACAAACTCAAAGCTCAAGTTACACTTGTATTTAACTAGTCTAGGATTTATGATACCAAACAACTAAGGCTCAATGACTATTTATAGAGGGTAGACCCCTTCACAATTCTACACCTAAGCAATGTGGGATAAATACTTTCTCTAAAACTATTCGTAAACAATGTGGGATTTGGAGAGTTATCCTAACAAATCCTCCCTCTACCCAAATCCCCAAATATCTCAACTGTTTCAAAAAATCTAACTCTCTTTGCAGTTTTCGTCTTCTTTGTTCTACTACTTCCATTATTAAGGGAACTCCCATCCAAATAGTAAATATTTTTCCCTTTCTTCCTTCCTCGCAATACCAAGCTATCACATTTGAAAACCTTACAGATGTCACGACTCGAGAATGAACCATGATTGGCGCACAAGACGAACCGAACTGGAGGCCTGACCCATGTCGCACAAGCCTCGAAGATTCAGAGATTCTACCCCAAATTGTTCATTTATTAAAACATTTATTAACAGGGTAAATGACATATAAATCATTTATATATATATATGAAAATATATAAGTATAACAAATTAATATCAATATACAAAAATAATATAAACGTGTATAAATAAGTTTGAGTAGAAAAATACAAAATGAAAACCCAGTAACCCAATAGCAACCCAGTGTAGAGCTCTAATGTCGAAAACAAAAATAGAGTCCGAACAAGGGGGCACTCACTACTACCAAGGTGCCTCACTGAGATCAAGATTCATGAAGGTTGTTGAGCCTCAAAAGTATACTTGAAAAATATTAAGGGAGGGGAGGTGAGAAATCTCAGCGAGAAACGACACTCCAGATCACCTCCGGGACTCACATAAGCCGTTTTGAAAATAGTTCAGAAATACCGCACAAGTATGTACGCATATATAATATAATATACACTCTAGATACATAGTAATTTTTTGAAAACATTTTTACAAAACGTTCACATCCAGAGTAGACAGCATGCAGTCAAACAATATATTTTTTGTATCAGAAACTTATATACATATATAGCAGAGTCAGATAATGGGACTAGAAGCAGACAAAATAAATAGAGTGGACTACGCCGCTAGACAGAATAATTACTTGTGTCTGGCCAGACAGAATAATTACTTGTGTCTGGCCAAACACACAGTCACCGAATCACCCTAGTGACTAGGGCCTTAACAGAGCATTGGTAAACCAAATGCTACGTACCCTTTAGCTAGGTGTCCTATATCAGAAGTATATATATATAGCAGCCGAACATGCATATCAGAAGTTTTATTTTAAAAAATAATAATATAATATTTTTTTCCAGAAAAGATAGGATTATTATTCCAAAATTACCACAAGTCAGATTATTAATTATCCGAATATTTATTAGTCAGAGTATAGATTATATCCAAACACATCAAAAAACTATACAGAGTTGAAAATACAACCTATGTGTATGAAACTGACATCTCACTCACTTAGTGTCCAAACTAGTAGGTGGCTAGTTTTGCTGGCAGGAACAGGAAGCTGAAACAAATATATCAGGGAAATGTCAAAATGTGGCAATGCAAAAAATGTATGCAATGCAAATGCATGATGTCACAAACCGTCTCCGGGACCATGACTGACGTATGAGGCGAACCGTCTATGAGAGCCCGGCCCATCTTGCACAAGCCTCAAAGTACATAACTTGTACCTAAAATCATATTCAATTAAATAATAAAATCAATAAAGGTTTAAAGCTCATTTAATAAAACAAAACATATATAATATCAATTCCGAAAAATATTTCAAATTAAAAACATTTGAAATGTCAGAAATAATAATAGAAACACGAAACAAAACCCACAGAAAATCTGGTGCAGAGCATCTATAAAAATACAACTGTGGCCCGACCAAAAAGGCAGTCACCAATCACATGACTCTTCACTGGTATCTAAAAAACGGAATAGTGTCGAAGCCAGAATCTGTGTACATGGAAGATCGAATCAATCACAAGCAGAAAATAAACGGGGGTCAAACTCAGTGAGGGACAATACTCCAGAACGCCTTATACGTGCCTCACAAAGACCGTTTTGAAATCAGTTCAAAAATACCACAAGAAGATATATTAAAAAATACATATATACACACTACATACGTAGTAGGTTTCAAAGCTACATTTCGAAAACGTTCACAACCAAAGCAAATAGCATGCATGAAAACCTTCAGGAACTAAACCAAAATCTTTCAAGAACATTTCCAAAATTTATCAAAGCTAATGTGCTTTCAAAAATAAAGCAAAACCTTTCCAAAAAACGTTTTATCTTATCGGAGATTCCAAAATAAAACCACTTTTAAGTTGTACTAAATACTTTAGAAGTTAAAAAGCCTTTTAAACTTTTATCGAAAACTTCATATCAGAGTTCTAAAACCTTTCTAGCTTTCCTAGAAATTTCAGAATCAAAGTTTCGCCATGTAGGCACAATAATAATAATAATAATAATAATAATATTTTCAAAAACATAATATCGCGGATAAGGGACCAATAACAAACGCGGTGTTGTCTTTACCACTCTACCACCATATAATGATTGTGGAATCTGCCACTAATCCGATAACAGATCATGTGTCTGATCAAGACAACATGGCTATCATCAACCCCGATAGTTGAGTCATATTATGCATTGGTATACCAAAAGGCTACGCACCCCGTAGCAAAGACGTCACATCTCCAAAATATACACATATAGTATAATTAAATCCAATAGCAAACGGTCATGCGACCAGATATATCAAAACCAAAGAGATATATATAAGATATAATTTATATATCGAAGTCCAAAACATATATAAATATAAATATTATTTTTACAGAAATCAGAAATAATTTTCAGAACCAAAAATGAAGTATTCATTTCAAGGATTATAATACCATAATGGTATGGTATACAAAACAGAGCATGCAAAACAGACAAACATTTTACCCAAAACAAAGTTCAGAATTTATTTCCAAAATACTAATAACTTTCCAAAAACATATTTCATCATTCATCAAAATTCTCGAACTTTCAAAAACATATTTAAATCAAACAAGTCCTCACATAAACCAAATTTTACGATTTTCAATCCTTTAATTATTCCAATTTACATGCTATGGTGATAGCACAACAAAAACATATAAGTAGAAGAGACACAACCTATGTGTCTGAAGCTGTCATTCACTCACCTGGATATCTAGAGCGGTAAATGCCAGTCACGCACCACTAGTCGACGACTGGTCTTGATGGCACAAATAGGAAACTGAAATAAACATATAATCAGAAAAATACCAAAATGGAATAGTGGTACTATGACAGTACTAAATGTATGAAATGCAAATACAAGTGCAGACTCTCACACGACGTCGGGAAATCTATTTCGAGCAAAGATCAATCGCTCTCGTCCCGAAAATCGGACTATATCTAGAATTACGATTTAGTCCCTGAATTTCATAAAATTACACTTTAGTCCCTAAGACCTCAAAAATCCACAATCAATCCCCAAACTTTTAGAATTTATAAATAAATCATTCAAATGACTCAAATTATAAATAAAACCTCCAATTTATCAAAATTACAATATTACCCACAATTTCCCAAAATTACAAATCTAGAACATATTTTTCCAAAATTACAAATTTGACCATGTAAAATATAAAACCCAGTCCTCCAATTATTTCAGAAAAATTAAAAATTTTCACCTAAAGTCCTTGCGACAAAAATTATTTTCAAAAATACTCTAAATCTCGAACTGAGTGGAACCCAATGTTCGCAATCATTCCAACTAACTCAAATCAGTCCCATAAATTCAAATTCATCATTTGTTTCCATCAAAACCACTCAAAACCATCCAAACCGAAAATCCAATTTTCGGACGAAAATAAACCCATAATAAAAATCATCAATTTCTCACATTTCAAGCTAAATTCATGTTCTTCCATGATCCTCATACTTAAATCTATCAAGAACAACTTCAAATCAATCCACAAATCCACACGAAACTGAACCTTAGCTCCATTTATACCCATTTTTGTTCAACCAAGAATTCAAGCAAAAATATACATAAAATGGAGCCAAAAATAAAAAATAAATGATGAACTTACCTCAAATTCGAAGGAGCAATGATCTGAGAGCAAGAGGGAGAGATTTCAGGTCGGATTTAGGTGAAAAAGTGAAGAAAAACGAAGAAAAGAGGAGCAAGGTCAGGTTTGATTTAAAGAGAAGAATCAGGTGCAAAACAACGTCGTTTGACTCAAGCATACACTGCCACGCACGCGAACGACAGGCGAAAGGTGAGGACAACATTGCGCAATGAATGCCATTCGGTTCCTTCGCGTGAATGCACGTGTGTTCGGTGCACCCAGCTTAGAAGACACATCGTTCATCAATGGTTTGAGGCACGCGCATGGACGACAACTCAACACGCACGAACGACAGCACCCACATCGGGAAACGACGTGCAGTCCGACGGTGACGACTGAATGATCGGTCATCCGGTCTTTATTTTCTAGATTTTCTTTTCAATTTCCAACAAATTTTCACTTAGTAAATCACTTCCAAATCACTCCCAAACTTCATTAATCACCCAATTAACATCTTAAACATAAAATTAACCCTTCAATCACCAAAAATAAAATTTCAAATTTAACCCAAATTTATTTAAAATAATTATTTAAAAAATACGGGGTATCACATTCTTCCCCCCTCAAAAGAAGTTCGTCCTCAAATTTTAAACAAACCCAAAGAAGCTAAGATCAACCCAAATATCCGAAGCAAAATCCAAATCAAAGCCTCAACTCCTAACCACAAAGCATAACTAACATTCAACTAAAACCCAGCTTACTCGGCCAAACGTACACATACTTAAAAATGGAGGTGCAAATACAGAAACCTATATGAGCACACACAAACAAAGATACTGAATGCAGAGACAAAAACAAACATGCCAAAACAACGTATAAAGACAGAATCGGATGCAGAGAGACAAAAACTAAGTGCATTAACCTAAGAATTGGCAGAATCGAATAAATGTGGATATCTACGCCAGATCTCATCATCGGCCTCCCAAGTGGCCTCCTCATCCGAATGATGTTGCCAAATTATTATCACTGACGTGATCTCAATCATTATCAATCAATACTTATCCAAGTATTATTCTCATGGTTGTCACTACATGATACCGAATTATGAACTATTCCTCTCTCATCAAAGTCATTTGAAATTAATTTACAATTTGGTGTCCAACCCAATTACAGAGATTACAAGCAATTAAAACCAAGATTCGGATACAATTAATTAACCAACGTCTAAACTCAACTAATTCTCAAATATCCAGATTCTCATAGCCAGATCAAGTCAAACTCGTGAGTTAATCCATAATCTCAAAATCAATCTCAAATCATATCCATTAGTATAATCATTCAACTATGTAAGTCAATTGGGTATATTGAGTCCAATTCAACTCTTCAAGTCTCGTCCGTAAATTTTCATATTGTTTTCATATTGCACTATTCATTATATGACATTATCATAATTGTTTAACCTTAACCAAAATTTTCAATCACCGAGATGATCATACCAACAATCATTAACAGGGATTATCAAGGAAATCATCAAATGAATTCGTCACCAACTTAATAATTACGTAACTCTTTATCCTTGGGCTGTTTATTAATACTCCTAGTGTAAATCTCCATTAGTCGTATACTGAATACCATCAAAGTCGATATAATCTAAACATCGGTTCAATACAATTTGCTTACTATATCTGTGATCTCCCAAACACAAACTATTGAATTTTTCTCTAACATCGACAAACATATTAGTAAAAGGGTCCATTACTCATTCTCAAAGCATCTCAAAATCTTTAGTACTCCAAACACAATCTTCTTTTAATTGTCACCGAACAATATACATGTCATGAAATCTGAACTCAGATCTCTAATAAATTTAACTCTACTATACCACGCAAATCCATGCAATAAACATTTCATTAGTCACTATCTGACTAATTCGCAATTTCCCAAACACATTACACTTAACAATATCATTAAGCTCTCCTGCGCTTAAGAGTCTCACAGTACCATTTCGTGCTCTGATATCAACCCTCAAATTACTCTCCTTAATTTTTCTCACTCACCAACAAATCAAATGCTTCTCTCAAATTCTCCAAAATACCATAATTCGAATGCAATAAGAATTCGATCATAACATAGCATGAACTCCTCATTCATGCGACAAAACAATTATTGCAATTTCGTTGAAGTAATCTCAACTAAAGTTATTCTAACCTCGAATTGATTTAGAGAACCACAAGACTTGTATAGCTAGCCAAAAATCTTCCCTTCTGAGAACATACTCCAACAAATTCTCATACCTTAAAATCAATTAAAATCTCACACCAAAGAATGTGGAACACTCCACAAAGTTCCTCTATCAGAAGTACTACTACCTCCGCGCACTAGATTAGGTCTAAAGAAATTAGACAATTATGACATGCAACTTTAATGCAAACAAAACATGTGCAGAAATTATGACAGCTGAGGTGATGTCTCAACCTCTAAACGTGTAAGCAAATTCCTCGACAGCCCTAGCTGGCAACTCCAAACACGAGTCCCCATCTATAGATGCAACAAACTCTCGGAATGCATATACAAAAATTAGAATGTTGACCATAGCCACAATACCATAACAAAGATCTAAAGAGTATACAGAGGCAAATCAAATAGACTCAAACAAAGATACTTATGCTCCATAACCAACCCAGAAAATACGAACCTAATGCTCTGATACCACCTTTGTCACGACCCGTCTCAGGGACCATAACCGGCGTATGAGGCGAACCGTCTATGGGAGCCTGACCCATCTCGCACAAGCCTCAAAGTATAGAACTTATACCCAAAATCATATTCAATTAAATAATAAAATCAATAAAAGTTTAAACCTCATTTAATAAAATAAAACATATATAATATCAATTCCGCAAAATATTTCAAATTAAAAACATTTGAAATATCAGAAACAATAACAGAAACACAAAACAAAACCCACAGAAAACACGGTGCAGAGCATCTATCAGAATACAAACTGGGGTCCGACCAAAAGGGCAGTCACCAATCACAAGACTCCTCACTGGTATCCAAGATACATAATAGTGCCGAAACCAGAATCTGTGAACCTGAAAAATCGAATCAACCACAGACAGAAAATAAACAGGGGTCAAACATAGAAAGGGATAACACTCCAGAACACCCCATACGTGTCTCACAAAGACTATTTTGAAAATAGTTCGAAAATACCACAAGCAGATATATTCAAATATACATATACACACTACATACGTAGTAGGTTTCAAAACTGCATTTCAAAAACGTTCACAACCAAAGCAAACAACATGCACAAAAACCTTGAGGAACTAAAACCAAAATCTTTCAAGAACATTCCCAAAATTTATCAAAGCTAATGTGTTTTCAAAAATAAAGCAAAACCTTTCCAGAAAACATTTTATCTTATCAGAGATTCCAAAATAAAACCCCTTTTAAGTTGTACTAAATACTTCAGAAGTTAAAAAGCCTTTTAAACTTTTATCAAAAACTTCATATCAGAGTTTTAAAACCTTTCTAGCTTTGCTAGAAATTTCAAAATCAAAGCTTCGCCACGTAGGCATAATAATAATAATAATAATAATAATAATAATAATAATAATAATAATAATAATAATAATAATATTTTCAAAAACATAATATCGCGGATAAGGGACCAATAACAAACGTGGTGTGGTCTTTACCACTCTACCACCATATAATAATTGTGGACTCTGCCACTAATCCGATAACAAATCATGTGCCTGATCAAGACAATATGGCTATCGTCAACCCCTATAGTTGAGTCATATTATACATTAGTATACCAAAAGGCTGCGTACCCCGTAGCAAATGCGTCTCATCTCCAAAACATACATATATAGTATAATTAAATCCAATAATAGACGGTCATGCGACAAGGTAATCAAAACCAAGGAGAGATATATAAGATATAACTTATATATCGAAGTCAAAAACATATATAAATATAAATATTATTTTTACAGAAATTAGAAATAAATTTCAAAACCAGAAATTAAGTATTCATTTCAAGGATTACAATACCATAACAGTATGGTATACAAAACAGAGCATGCAAAACAGACAAACATTTTACCCAAAATAAAGTTCAGAATTTATTTCTGAAATACTAATAACTTTCCAAAACATATTTCGTCATTCATCAAAATTCTCGAACTTTCAGAAACATATTTAAATCAAACAAGTCCTCACATAGACCAAAGTTTAGGATTTCCAATCCTTTAATTATTTCAATTTACATGCTATGGTGATAGCGTAATAAAAACATATAAGTAGAAGAGACACAACCTATGTGTCTGAAGCTGTCATCCACTCACCTGGATATCCAGAGCGGTAAGTGCCAGTCATGCACCATTAGTCAGCGACTCGTCTTGATGGCATGAACAGGGAACTAAAATAAACATATAATCAGACAGATACCAAAATGGAATATTGGTACTGTGACAGTACTAAATGTATGAAATACAAATGCAAATGCGAACGCTCAAACGATGTCGAGAAATCTATTTTGAGCAAGGATCAATCACTTTCGTCCCGAAAATCGAACTATATGTAAAATTATGATTTAGTCTCCAAACTTCATAAAATTACACTTTAGTCCTAAGACCTCAAAAATTAATAATCAATCCCCAATGTGGAAAGTCAAGTTGGTCAGATAGTTAAGCTGCTATCTGAAAGGTAATTGGGCTCCCTACCAAGCAACACTGGAATGAACCCGAGGGAGCACGTGAATGCTATCTTTGTGAGTGCAGCGGATGGATGCAAGAAAGAAGAAGAGGCTTTGACAAAGAATGTTGAGGCAAATATGGTGGAAATTTTTTAGCCAAGAAAGGTGCTTTGTGAGTACAGGGCTCGAATTCCATATCCTGAGACACTTTTTAGAAGGGAGCAAGTCAAAGTGGCCACTTGTGCCAATGAGAAGCCGACCACTGAAATAGAGGAGCAACAATAATTGTTGGTCAAAACTGAGAAGGACAAAGAAAGAAATCAGCACAGTCAGCCAACACCTGAGCTACCTGTAAAGCTAAAGGACCTAGAGAGTGTCTTTGTCCCTCTTTATATTGGTAGTTTGCATATTGGTAATGCATTGGCTGATTTAGGAGCTAGTGTGAATGTGATGTCTTGTGCTTTGTTTGAAAAGTTAGACTTAGGAGAACTCACACCATCTAGGGTGCCGGTGCATTTAGTTGATAAGTCTGTTGTGCATCCTAGAGGCATTGTAGCAAATGTTTTGGTTAGAATTGATAGTTTGGTGTTTCCTATGGATTTTTTTGATTCTTGATATGAAGCGTAATCTAGAAACACCATTGATTCTAAGAAGACCATTCTTGGCAACTTCTAGGTCTATTATTGATGTTTATGTTCTGGAGTTGACCTGTAGAGTTAAAGATGAATATGTGAAAATTAAGGACTCTAAGGTTCAACATCATTCTGACTTATATTCTATTGCAGAGGATGTTGTTTCTTCTAATGTGGTGTAGGAATCTGATAAGGAAGAGTCATCTGATGCACAAAAAGTCAATGAGTCAGTGCCTAAAGTGAAGAAGAGGCACAAGACTTGGCGTCTTAAAGCTAAGGAAGAGGCACGAAAGCACCTGCCACCACAACCCAAATCCACCGGGATGTATCATTTCATATGGCATGTAAAGAGCAAGGAGGCAAATCAGTGTGGCAAGCTGGTGCAAGGAGTTGGTGCGAACACTTCGCACAATGCATACAAGCCTCCATGATTGGTCATTCAGTAACGTCTAGCTAATGACGTTAAAGAAGCCCTTCTTGGGAGGCAACCCAAGTTTGGTTTAGTTGAATTTAGTTTTCATTTCATTTCCTTTAGTTTGTTTTCAATTTCAGATTTTGTTTTACATTAGTTGTTATTTGGTTTTAGTTGTTTTTGTGTTTTGCAAGGGACTCACAGTTTTGATGCAATTCCCGCCAAGACTCATCTTTGGGGACCTCATTTTAGGGAAGTTCCATTCCAGAATTCTCTAATTTATTCCCTTTCCTTTGTCTTATATGTTTAATTATTTGCATTAAGGACAATGCAAAATTTAAGTGTGGGGTAGGGAGTCGAGTTCTTGATATTGTGGTTGTGGAATGCATATTATTTGTTGAGGTGAATATATTGACTATTTGAGAATTTTTTATATGCATTTGTCACTGGGAGATTTGAATTACATGTTCTAGATCCACATTAGTTTTAAGCTTGTAGCCAAATTGGTTGCTTTGTCTTTGTCACTCTTTTAACTCATTGGTTAATGAATGAAATGGTTGACTAAAGGTGGGCACGATATTGAACAAATGAAAGAAATTAAAGTTTATTGGCTTGCTTGAACCTAAACTGGGAAAAGTAGATGGGGTTTGATCCCTACTCCGCTGTCTTAGACATGAGTATGCAAAGCACTGCCACGAAGGGTTGTCTTAGTAACCGAGAACACTCATCACAAGTGAGCGGTTTTCACGTCAAACGGACTATCATTTGTGGTGGAAACCGAATTAAGTGCACAAATAAAGCGCTAAGGTCGGACTCGATATTTAATGACTATGGTTGTAGCAATGCAAGCCAAAATATTGAAAGTGTGCAATTAATATGCGTTTATTATCGAATTTGCTCGTAGATGTCTTATGCTTTAATGTTTTATGACTTGAATGGGTGATCGAGTCAAATTGACTACTTTGGCTTTAAGCTCTAACTCGTGTGTGGTTTGGGACCCCAATTTGAATTAACTAGTGATGTATGTATCTCTTAGATTCTCCACTACTCAGTTTATTTTTGTTGACATCTAATGTGAAGCTCCATGCCACCATTGAGAGAATTTGATTGAGATGTTTTTCCCTTGTGTTAATTCTTCCTTTGCTTGAGGACAAGCAAAAGCTTAAGTGTGGGGTAGTTTGATAAACGCTTATTTATAAATATTTATGTGCGTCAATTCATATTGCTTCAAATACAAATCGAGTGTTTATCATGAGTTTTGGTACTTTTATACTTTATATTGTGTTGTTAGGTTCATTGATGGTGACTTGATGAATCAAAGGAAAGCAAGTCGTAACGGAGCTTGAAAGATGATATTTGAGGCTTTTGAGAGCAATCCACGGTCACCATGATGCAAGCCACGACCATGGAAGGTTTGAATGTGCAAAATCGTGAAGAACTAAAGAGACACGGATATAATTGAATGACACGGCCATGGGACTGACCGTGGAACACACTGGAACAAAAAACATTGAAGACACGGACGAATTCACGAAGCCACGGACGTGAACATGACCTGGATCATGGACACAGTCAAAGACACGGCTGTGGCTGTGCCCGTGGGCACCCCAGGACTTAAAAAATGCTTGTTTCAGCGTGCACACGGATGAATATTGGTTGGGTTGCGCCCGTGTCTTATCCCAGATGCCTTATTTTGACTATTTAAGCGGGTTTCAGGATCCAATGGAGGAGAACCAACTTTCAGAGAGAAAATACACCAGTTTTGAGGTCAGAGAATGTGGAAGCTTCAAGGAGAACTCAATTAGCATCATGATTAAAGGAACTTCGTGAAGAATTGGAGGATTCATCATGGGTTTTCCTTCTCTCTCTAGATTTCTCTTTGATTGTGCTGTGTATCTCTCTAGACATATGAGCTAATTATCTTTGTGCACTTACATGTGATGAACCCTAGGTTGATTATGTAATTGTTGGGATTTTGTTATTCATTCAATTGATTTATGGAATTGTGACTCAATTATGATTTATATTGCATATTTTTGAATTGATTGATGCTACCCTATCGATTCCAATATTGATTCTTACATATTCAATCAAGAGGTTCTGTGTATGATAGATCATTCATAATTGAGAGGAGTTGCATGCAAACCTAGAGATAGGTCGACATAAATCCTCCGAATTAGGGTCAAACCTAATAGCGAAATTCATAGATCGATAAAGCAACGATAGTGGTTATAACTAGGAAGAGATTCCGGTTAATCAACCTAGTCGTTAGGCGTTAGCTAACTCGAGAGAGACGTTAATATATCGTAGGAATTTCCACGGTTCAATTACCTGAATAATTGTTTGAATAACAAGTCGTTGTCACTTAATTCGGTCTAGGGGGATTCAGTGTCTAGGTGACATTTTCCCAACATTTGATTTATCATTTAAGTTGAGTTTGCGATTCCTCTTGTTTATTTTATTTATTCGAAATCATTTAATTTGTCGACTATATACTAAAAGAAGAGTGAGTAACTAATAATTGTAGTCTCTGAGGGATACAACACTCAGTACTCGAGGGTCCACTAGCTACAGACGATAGGTACACTTGCCTTAGTCTTGAGGTGTAGGACGACGAGCATACCAAGTTTTTGGCTCCGTTGTGGGGGACTAGGATATTAGAAAAGCTTATACCTTATTAATCTAGCCAATTTTATTTTGTTTTATTTTATTTTATTATTTTTGTTCCTCGTACTTCATTTTTCATTTTCTTGTTTTCTTTTGTCTGTCCGTTCGGAATTACACTTTGGTTTGTTTGTGTTTATTTTCTTCAGGTTTTTGTTAGTTTATGAACCGAGGAAATCATGTTGGGTTAGTTGAAGCAGACCCTGAGATTGAACGAATAACACTATAAAACCTTAGATAGAGGCTCGGAGAAAAAGCAGAGGAGATAGACAGTGAAAGGGAAGCAATGGAGGGTAATGATCAACTTCCGAGAGAACAAGCTCCTGGCAGCGTTGTTCAGGCAAATCCGGCATTTCAGCCGATGATTATGTCTAATTATGCTAGGTCGAATTTGATGGGGACTGAGTCTAGCATTATGAGACCAGCTGTGGCGGCCAACAATTTTGAGATTAAGCCGAACATTATTCAGATGGTGCAGCAGCTGGTTCAGTTCGATGGGTTGCAGGATGAGGACCTGAATGCTCATCTGAAAATTTTTCTTGAAATTTATGATTTCACCTTCTCCATTAGACTCTGCATATTAGAATCCTCCTTTTGAGCCTCTCGGGTCCGATCCAACAATATAGACCTCGCCTCAACGTGACTAAGCAAGACCCTATAATCATCAAGCTGTAGCTCAACTCCAAATTCCATCAGACGTTGTCATTTAGACACTGCAGGCCGTCTCTCCATAGAGATATGAGCCAAGATACCCACCGACTTCCTACTGAAGGCGTCGACAACAACGTTAGCCTTGCCAGGATGATATTATATGGTGCAATCATAATCCTTCAGCAACTCTAGCCAACGTCTCTGCCTCAGATTCAGATTTCGTTGTCCAAAAATGTACTTTAGACTTTTATGATCTTTGAAGATCTCAAAAGTCTCTTTGTACAAATAATGTCTCCAGATTTTGAGTGCAAATACCACCGCTGCTAACTCCAAGTCGTGCGTCGGGTAATTTTGTTCGTGCCTCTTAAGCTGTCTCGATGCATAGGCGATCACCTTGCCATGTTGCATCAATACACAACTTAGGCCAACTCTAATGCATCACAGTATACTGTAAAACCTCTAGAGCTCGATGGCAAAACCAACACTAGTGCACTTGTCATACACTTCTTTAGTTTCTGGAAACTATCCTCACATTTGTCGGACCAAATAAATTTAACCCCTTTTCGAGTCAATCGGATCATAGGGGCTGCAATCCGAGAAAAGTTTTGGATAAACCTCCTATAATATTTGGCCATCCCTAAGAAATTGTGGATCTCTGTAACGGTCTTAGGCCTCTCCTAATGGAGTACTGCCTCTAGCTTCTTTGGATCCACCTTAATACCATCTCTGGACACTACATGTCCCAAAAATGCTACCTGTTCTAACCAGAACTCACACTTCGAGAACTTCGCATAAAATTGATGCTCTCCTAATGTCTATAGTACCGACCTCAAATGGTCGTCATGCTCCTCCCTATTCATAGAGTAGATCAGAATGTCATCGTTAAAGACGATAACAAACTGATCTAGGTATGGTCTAAACACTCTGTTCATCAAATCCATAAAGGTCGCTGATGTGTTTGTCAAACCAAACGACATTACCAATAACTCATAATGGCCATACCTAGTACGGAAGGCTATCTTAGAAATATCCTCAACCCTAATCCTCAACTAGTGATATCCCGACCTTAAGTCAATCTTAGAAAACCATTGCGCCCCCTACAACTGGTCAAAAAGATCATCTATCCTTGGAAGTGGATATCAATTTTTCACTATTACCTTGTTAAGCTGTTGATAATCGATGCACATATGAAGGCTCCCATCCTTCTTCTTGACAAATAAAACCAGAACACCCCAAGGTGAAATGCCCGATCGAATAAAATCCCTTATCTAATAACTCCCTCAACTGAGTCTCTAACTCATTCAATTCTGCTGGCGCCATCCGATATGGTGGGATCGATATCAGGTCAGTACCAGGCTGTACCTCTATGGAAAATTCAATCTCCTGATCCGGTGGTAATCCTGGCAATTCCTCCGGAAATACATCAGAAAACTCGCGTACAACCGGTACGTCTTCTAGACTCAACTCCGAACTCTATGGCTCAGTGAGCACAAAAACTATATACGCCTCACAACCCCGGTGTATCATCCTCTTTGCTCTAACAGCAGACACATAACTCCGTACCACACTGCCTCGTTCGCCCTGGTAACAGAACTCAGTTTGTCCAAGCGGTCTAAAATATACCATCTTGGCAAAATAATCTAATGTAGCATGCCAGTCAGAAAGTCAATACATACCTAGAATGACATCAAATTCCCCCACATCTAATAAGATGAGATTAGCTACCAACTCATGTCCATCAAACGAAATCACACAGCCCTGAACCCCGAAATCAGTCAACATCTTGCTACCCAAAGAGGACGAAACCTCTAACAATTTATTCAACTGAGACAATACCAATTCCGAATACTCAACAAAAGATGGAGTGATAAATGAATACGATGTGCCAGTATCAAATAATACATATGCAAAGCTGTTAGAAATATAGAGCATACCAGTAACAGAAGCGTTGGAGGTATGAGCCTCCTGACGAGTCAGGTGATATACTCGCAACTGACCTGCTCCTGTTGTACTACTCTGTCTCGTCTGATCGCGACCACTACCCTGAGTACTCTGGCCACGAGCCCCAAATCCTACGGTGCCTCCCTCAGCACCTACATTAGCTGTGCCTGAACCCCTGCTTTTAGCCTGTCCAATCTGAGACTCCGCGCTCAATCTGCAGGGACAACCAGCTATCTTATGGCCTAGATGGCTACAGTAATAACAGTTCCCCAATGTCCTGTTACACACACTAGGGTGCCTCTTCCCACACGTCTCACACTAAGGCAACGAACTCCTACTAACACCCCCAGAACTCTGGCCAGTGCCCTAAACCCCAGCATGTCTGGCTGGCTGTGCTACATTGTAGCTCTAAGCACTCTGACTCCAAGAGGAATGTTCGCATCTTCGCTCTGTATGAGTCCCCTGACTCTGGCCCTATTGGCCTCCTAAAGTACATTCTGTCTTAGCTTTCTTGGACCCTCTAAGATGTCTCTCATCTATATACTCCATGCCTCGGGTAGCCTCTACTATCTGCCTCACGGTACTCAACCCAATAGTTGTTACCACTCTACTAATTTTAGGTCGCACACCGTCTATAAACTTTTTGTCCAATGCCTCCTCTCCCTGACACTGAGGATGGGCATACTTACTCAGCTCCTTAAACCTCTCCTCGTAGTCTGTCACTGATATCCCCTCACCCTGACTAAATTCGTTGAACTCATCTGCCTTCCTATCCCTAATACTCTAGGGAAGGATAGATACAATAAGCTCATTCTTAAACTCAGTCTAGCTAACATATCCTCCGGTCTCATAGCTCAACCACTATTGAGCTGCCCGACCGTCCAATAGGAATCCAACAAGTCTGACCCTATCGGCATCATCAGCGATGCCTCGAGCTTAAAAACATCGATGCACTCTGGTGAGGAAATCATGAGGATCCTCACCCATCTTGCCTAAAAATCGAGGAGAAGTGAGCTTCAAAAATCTATCCAGCAAGCTATCATCTATGACCCGTATCGCTACAGGCGCAACTATTGGGGCAGCCTCTACAACCACACCAGGCTGAGGTTGAGGAATGGGTGGTTCCGCCGGTGGAAGAACTGGTGCTGCTGCAGGTGGAGGAACTGGTGGAACTCCAGCTCCCTGACCAGGGAGTGTCCTCTCCATACGGTCAAGAACTCGTGCCATGCGTTCAAGCATCTCAAGCTGATTGGTAAGCAGCTGCTATGAAAGTACAGACTGAAGTTGTGGCTGCTGCTAAGGTACTGGTTGAGGCTGTGGCTGCTGCTAAGGTACCGGCTGAGGTACCGCAACCTCTGGAGGACTATGCGAATCATGATGGTCAGCTACAGAATGGGTTGCGTCCTCCACGGGAATACGCCTAAGCCTCCCATGAAGTCGGCGACCACCACATCGATGCATATCTACACATACCAGACAACAAAACACATATGCATATGTCAGACAACACTTATTGCCACAGTACCACAAAATACTCAGAAAGGCATACGAAAGCAAATTAAGCTGACTTGATCAAAGATACCTATGCTCCACACCGACCCAGACTATACGAAATCTAGTCTCTGATACCACCTTTAACACGACCCATTTTTGAACCATGATTGACGTACAAGATGATCTAAACCACAGGTTCGACCCATCTCGCATAAGCCTCAGATAACCAGATATACTAACTGTAATAACTCTCCCATTCTGATCATTTCTCTGTAGCATTCTGACCAACTCTAACAAGGTTTTTGGTGGAATGTTACTTGATTGATAATAATCCCTGTTCATTTGAGAATTTGATTTTAGAAAGCTTGAAGTGATTTTTTTGGGTTTTTGAAAATTTTTAAGGATGTTTTCTATGAAATTTTGGGTGTGATTAAGTCCCGAGAGTGATGAAATTTAT
>CAODLS010471432.1:0-22946 GCA_948243855.1 Flueggea neowawraea | reverse complement strand
ACGGTCACCCAAATCCCTGGTGACTAGGGCAAGAAACATACAATGGTATACCAAAGACTACATACTCCGTAGTAGGGTGATAACATACAATGGTATACCAAAGACTACATACTTCGTAGTAGGGAGTCCCCATGTCAATATGTTATATACATAGTATTCCACATACAATCATGCAATATCTTTCCCTTTATACCATTATTTACAAAATATTCTTGTATATATATACCCATATATACTTTAGATTTTCCATATCAAAATGTTGGTTAATAACAATAACATATCCAGATTATTAATTAACCCAATAATTATTATTCAATTTATGTCATAGGCAGACATATCAAAGATAGCATACTTAATTTTGAAAGACACAGCCTATGTGTCTGAAGCTGCTATTTCACTCACCTAGTATCGCAAGTCGTGGATCCAGTCAAATATCGCTCGCGGGTGGCTGCTCCTGCTGGCAGGCACACTGAGCTAAACATATACAGAGATAGCAAGTATCAATATGTGGTACTGTGGCGGTACCGATGCATGTATGTGAATGCAATTGCTGACTAACTCTCGATGGCATCGAGAACTTACGCCCAAAATACCCAAACTCTCATTTCGATCTATACCCGATCAATCAAACACTGATAATGGCTGCAATCAGCCTCTCAAGTAAGGATCTAGCCTCAGATCCTACAAACAACTTCAGAATCATCAAGAATCCAAAGCACCAAATTTGGAGTTCTTGACCCACTCGACACAAATCATTAAATCTTGACACCCAACGTCAGATCTATGCATTTCTAACATCTATCTATCATAATACATCAGATACAACTCCAGATTTGATGAGAAATCTACCAGAATTCGGAACCCTAGCTCGGATCAAACCCATTTGGTTCAAACACGAAACCTTTAGGAACCGAAGCTAGAATCCTGTGGTTAAAACCTTAACCAAGCTTAACCTACCCATATATAGCTTTCTTTACAACAGAAAAGGAAGATCTGAACAAAACCTCAAAATCCGTTCAAAACCCTATATGAACAAAGATGAGGTGAGATGACGGAAATAAGAGATCAAAGATCGATTCTTACCTTCAGAATCACAATGGAAGTGTTGAGGAGTAATTGCAAGTGCAGAGGAGTAGTTGAGAGAGTGATTGCGGTGATTGAGATGATTTATGACAGAAGAGTCGTAGGTGGGTGTATTTATAGAACCTCAGAACTGAAACGTGGCATTTCACTTAATGACCGCAGAAAAGACTCATCTAAGTGCATTGAACCTACTTCTGCGCACGTTGACCGCGTACTATGTGCACAGACGAAGCTCCTGTGTGCTCAGATGACAGATCTGGCAACCTTTCCCTCACAGATCAACGATCAACGTGCATACCACCTAGTGCTATGCACGTAGATCACCATGCTCACCACGGTTCCAAGTCCAAATCACATCCAACGTGCGCAGACGTCTCCAATGCACACAGACGTGTCCAGGCACACTCACGGTCTGGATCAGACATCCATCTACGCACGTAACACAATCAACTACGCACGTAGACGACACTCTGACCTCAATCTATGCGCGTAGAACGTCTCCAACGCACATAGATGGCCTGCTATGTGCTTTCCATACACAAACCACCTCCAAACATTCTCGATCAAAGTTTAACACCTCAAAACCCCAAATTTCCTAAAGTCTTGATGGAATACCATCAAATTCTAGTCAGAACAAACGAGATATTACAACCTTATTTTCCTTGACTTGCAATGTACCTTCATATGTGACTTCTAGTGTCCTCCAGATCTCATGTGTAGTTGAGCGTTGTTGAACTTTATTAAACTGAGTTTTGCTTAATGCACGGAATAAATGTGCATTGTTTTGTTGTTGTAGAACACCATCTTCTTATCATAGTCAGTCCATTCTGGTTTATGCTTCAGAACTTCAAGTCCATCTACGGTTTTATAGGGTGTGTAAGGACCAGTTTCTACTACATCCCAAACTTCTTCAGCTTCACACTTCAGAAATACTTTCATTCTGGTCTTTTAGAATACATATTCACTACCATAAAAAAAATGGAGCTCTGTTAATTGACAGACCCTCATATCTAGACATATCTCCTAAGGATGCCATTTTGGATCTTATACTCAAGGTGGTTAAGCCTTTGACATTGAGGACTAGCTCTGATACCAATTGAAATCCCAATATGACAATCCAATAGGGTGATGAATTGGATTTCTTGCTAAAAATAAAACCTTTTTGAAAACTTTTGCAAATATTCTCAAATCAAAACAGTAGCTAAATACAAAATACTACCACTTAATAAAGAACAGAAAAGGAGTAAGGGATAGAGAAACAAAGCCCAATATTTATAGTGGTTCGGTACTCTTTGACCTATGTTCACTCCTTTAGCTCACTAGAGAGTTTGAATCCACTATACTTCCTCATTTTCGGGTGGAGGTAAATCGTTTACAATCTCTTATTTTTTAGGGTCACAAGAAAACCTTCTACACCTTGCTTTTTGCTGGTCAAAACAAGAAAACCACACTCCTTTGTTTTTCAAGGTAACAAACAAAGCAAACATATTCCTTTCTCAAGCTTTACAAGTAAAGCTTGATTACAATACTATTCTCAACTAAATAATAGTATTGTTCAACCAACTTAGTGATAAAATAGCAAATAAACAGCTCAGTTGGTATGCAAGTGTTCAAGAACAAGATAAGAATGCAATGGGAAGATTTTCAAAGCTTTAGGCACTCTCAAAGATTATTCTTTTTTACCTTATGACTTGAAACGTCTATTTATAGAAACTCCTAAAAAAAAAGCTAGCCATTGTAGATACCAAACCAACTGTTGTGAGAGAGTTGCAAAATGGTGAAATGTTATTTCGATGATTAATAAAGTTTTAAAAAAATTGTTGTTTGAGGGGTCAATGTTTTAAAAAATGTTATTTTAGTGATTAATAAAGTTTGGAAGTGATTTCAAGTTGTTAAATTAAGTGGGAATTGGTTAAAATTGAAAGAAGGAAAAATTGGAAGAGAAGGGAAATGGTGAATGAACTACAGGCTGTTTATACGTTTTGATCAAACTAGATGTTGTTTTGAACGGATGTCATCTGTGGATGATGGTGGTCATTTGCACATGTACATGCTGGGACAAAACTGAAACGACGCCGTTTTGCTTCCTCTTTTAAGACACTTCAAACCACCGCCTTCACTTCACTTCATTTCTTCCTCTTTTCGTTCCTTCACTCTTCAAAACTTAAAAACCCAATTCTCTTCAATTTATCCGTCTCCCATCCATTCCTTTCTTCTTATTTTCTTCAATCAAGGTAAGAATATGTTGTTAGACATTTTATTTCATCCATTTCTTACTTGAGATGGTGGATTTGAATTGAGGCCAAAATGGGCATTTAGGGTTCGAATTTTCTTATTTTCGTCCAAAAACAAATTGGTTTGTGTTGGGCAATGATGGATTGAGGTTGAATGAATATAAATTTAGCTTGGTTTTGGAAGTTTTGGTGATTTAGGTTTTGGTGAGAGTTTGGTGTCAATTTTGAAGCGTTCAAGATGGATCTAAAGTAGTTTTTGGTTTATTTTTCATAAACTTGAGTTGGTAAATATGAATAAAGGTAGAGTATGATGATTATATTTTAAATGGCTTTTTTATCCAAATTTCTGAGGATCAGTTTTGATGGGTTGATATTGTTCTATGTGAAAACGATGATGGATACAGGTTTTTTGGACTATTTTGAGTTTATTGGAATGGTTGGAAACATTGGGTCTCAACCGGTTTGGGATTTGGGACGTTTTAATGTGATTCTGTGTCAAAAGGACTAAAAATATAATTTTTCATGACTCTTAATAAATTGAGGACTAGACTTTATATTTTACATATCGGTACAGAATTGTAATTTTAATCACACCAGAGAATCTAGGAGGTTGTAGCTTCATGAACCTAAACAATATATCATTCTCCTTTGCCCATGGTGCTACCATAAGAGCATCAACTGCGGCCTCCTCTAGCTGCGGCGGCTGAGCTGATTGCACTACTGGTGGAACTACAGCTGCCCCAACTGGCGGAACTGGCTAATCAACTGCTGACTGATCAACGGCCGACTGAGCTCTCTCTATCCATTTGAGAACTCTAGTCATACGCTCAAACATCTCCATCTAAGCGGTAATAAGCTGTTGGAGCTGAAGCTGCTGTTGAGGCACTGGCGCTGCGGCCTCTGGCGCACTATGTCAATCATGCGGATCCACAGCAAAATGAGCAATAGGCTCAACAGGTACTCGTCTAGGTCTACGTCGACCTCTACCTGTACCACGTGTCATATCTACAGATACAGACAGACATAACACATATGCAAATGTCAGCCTGCTATATGATCGCCACAATACCAGACATATATCAGAAGGGTATACAGAAGCAATTGGACTGACTTGATCAAAGATACCTTTGCTCCACACATATCCCAACTATACCGATACCCTAGATTTATGAAACCTAGGCTCTGATACCACCTTTGTCACGACCCATAGTCGGGCCCGTGATCGGCGTACGAGGCAGACCGTCTGTGGAAGCTCGATACATCCCGCACAAGCCTCTGTGATCAGATACACTACTCGACTTATCCAAATATTTATTTAAAACATTTATAAATGAAATAAAACTATATATATAAATAGTTACCAATATATATATATATATATATATATATATATACTGTATATCAAAAATATTAATATAGTTATAAATCATCAGAGTTATCCCAAAATACATCAGTGTAGCCCAATTCCCCAACAATAGTCGAATGTGGAGCTCTATGACATAGCAAAATAGAGTCCCGAAAGAGGGCACTCACAATAGTCAAAAACGTCTCACTAGGTCGAGGTACGGGTCAAATGTTGTGCATCCAAAATATGTCACCTGCGAGCAAAGGTAGAACATGGACAACAGAAGAAAAAGGGGCAAGATTCCCTAGTGAGAAAACAACACGTAGATCACCATGCTCACCACGGTTCCAAGTCCAAATCACATCCAACGTGCGCAGACGTCTCCAACGCACACAGACGTGTCCAGGTACACTCACGGTATGGATCAGATATCCATCTACGCACATAGCACAATCACCTACGCACGTAGACGACTCTCTGACCTCAATCTATGCGCGTAGAACGTCTCCAACGCACACAGATGACCTGCTATGTGCTTTGCACACACAAACCATCTCCAAACATTCTCAATCAAAGTTTAACACCCCAAAACCCCAAATTTCCCTGAAGTATTTATGGAATACCATCAAATTCCATCAGAACGAACGAGATGTTACATTATATATATATATTGTGGATCTGGGACACTTAGCTACATAGAGGCTTAGCCTATGGTATACCATTTGTTAGTCAAAGCCTAGTTACCAGGTTTTGTGGTAGCACTGCATGTCCAGGCCAAACACCTATTATCAGGTGGCATAGCCACATTTGTTCAGTTTAGTTTAGTTCAATTTCATCTCAGTTAGATATTTTGTTATATATATATAATATTTATTTATTCGTATGCTATGATTGCATGTGTTTGCTTAGGGTAAGAACGATTTCAAAATAAATTTTAGAACTACAACTATATGTATCGAAGATATTTAGGTACTGTATATATCGCATGTGGTAGTCTTTGAAAATGTTTTCAAAATGGTTTGAAAGATTTGAAATTGTGTCGAAGAGTTGAAAAGAGTAAGAGAGAGGCAGAAACGGAGAGGGAGGGAAGAAGGGGGAGAGTGAGAGAAACAGAGGAAATAGTGAAATCTAGATAGAGGAGAAAGAGATTTGCATAGGAGAGGATGAGAGAGATGAGAAAGAGAAGAGAGAGGGAGAGAGAGGCACAATATTTTTATGAGTTTTTTTGTTATATTTGAAATTAAAGTAACATTGTTGATATCAAGTATGATGAAGCATCATATTTGACATTAAAACTTCTTATTGTGCTATTTAAGAGATTTTAAAGCTTGTAATGGTGCATATCGTTGGAGAATTTTTTTGGGGGTACGGAAGTGATGGTGTGTCAAACCAGCAAATATAAAAATATTGTTTTGGAAAATATTTGAGTAAAAACGACGTACAGGGTTGGACCATAGAGACTAGTGAAGAATCGTTTATTTGTCAAAAACAAAAATAACATAAAATTGCATAAATTGAAAGTGAAACCGAGAACATAAATCAATGAAATAAAAAATTGCAATGAAGGAAACAATAAAAATGGAACAATAAAAAATATGAGAAAATCAATAATAATGAATGCCTAGGCAAGGTACTTCTTCTTTCAATCCAATGAGTTGATCGTAGATGCAAAGAATCAATATTGATTATTCCAATAGATAGAACTATACTTTGTTGGAATTCGTGACCAATTTTATGACATTCATAAGAGCATAACGCTGCGGAAATAACAAAAAATTAACCTAGAATTCCACCAAGGATCCATGAACATCAACATACACGATTAAGGTTAGGGTTTTGCCTTAAAACCAATGCTCGAATGTATGACTGAATGGAGTGTTGATGTTGCTATTAGTGTTCAAGGCTGAATCTCATTTTCACACGTTGTCTTTGCTCGAACGTGTCTAAAGGTATCCACACAAACGAATGTCCGATTCTATTCTATTTCTCACAAATATTTTTGTCTGTTTGTTTAGTGGCACTCACAAATTCGGCGTTACCCTTTCTCAATAGGAAGATGTGCATCTTATTTATATGCACTTGAAAAACCCTAATGGGTAAACTAGGGTCGGCCGAATTCCTAGGCCCATGTGCACTTTGATTTTTTTTCTTGTCACACAAGAATAAAAACTCCTAAAAAATAGGAGTGTGTGCCGAATTTTAGAGTGGGATAATTAATGTTATTGGACTTTTAATTACATGATACATTATCATCAGATAAATCACTCCCTTATTAATATACATAGGCCAAAATTATGGCACACATAATAACATACCCAAACATGCTTAACTTAACAACTGGTGATTTATATTAAAAGCTCATTACATTAATAGATTATGTCTTATATCATATTTAAGACACAAATCATAAAACTCTAAATTATTATTGATTAATCAAATTAATTATCTTAATAATTCAATTACTACAAGAGATAATATTTGTAAACCAATTCAATTCATTCTAGTGTGTGACCCAATAGGCCCACTCGAAATTGGTAATAAGCCTTGTTCCGAAACATGGGCCCAATGTCCATAAGCGATATCTAGTAATACATTATGACAACTCAAAATCAAGTGGAGTTGATGATCTAAATTAAGTATAAGGCATGGATACATGTCAACCTTACATTTCTTAATGTGTTTCTTGATCCCAATAACATTAATTAATAGTACATTATTGAGTCAATTAACCAATTGGCCACATTTAACAATCATTATCAATAATAATAAGAACACATTAAGCGCAACAATTGAATAAGTATTTGAAATACTCAATAACACATAAAATCAATAGACTCACAACCTAGTAGGATTAAGCATCGAAAATACCTCGACTAGATGTTAGTTTAGTTACATATAATGATGAGAGAAAGCCAAAGAAAAAAAAGTGCATTATATTCTATTTCAGTTGGAGGTATTTATATATCTCTATAAGAAAACCTAATACTCCTTTAATTCTTTACCAAAATAGTATAAATAATTAAAATGTATTGTTTCATCAGTAAAAACTAAAGGGAAAGTAATTTCTGAGTCCTTGAGGTTTGTCCTAATTAGTAGGTCGGTCATCGTGTTTTTAACATGCTACAGACACATCCTTGAGGTTTAAAACCATGTTTCATTTAATCCTTTTATTAGTGGTCCATTATTGATCTGTTAATATATTGATAAAGTGTCACTTTGTTCATTTCAAATAAAATTTTAAAGACAAAATTGTCCTTGGTTCTATTTTATGAGACATGAGTGTTATGAACTCTAATTTTCCTTTTTTTTTTAATAACATAGATTCATCAAAGAATGGAGGAAACAATTAAGCATAATACATATCCTCACAACAAACAAAACAATCATCCAAGAAAAACAAAACCTAGAAATCAAAATTGGGAATTAACAAAACCCAAAAATCAAAATTGGAATAAACAAACTCAGAAATGAACGCCACTTTTTTAGCACCACAATCTCAAACTTTGATTATGCTATTTCCCTATTTAAGCTTATTAACTTCTCTTTCACCAATTTCTGGCATTCAAATTTTAATCTTGTTAACTATCAAGAAAATATCTCATTCCACCAACTGCCATCAAAGTTTGAAATCTAAACATAACTGTTAGAGAACAAGCCAAAATAATTGAGTTCATTCACTTATTGAGAATTCATACATGATGTTCGTAGCTCTAGTAGGGTTCCATTTCCGTGGAACATTTTCTTGCCCTCTGATTTCTTTTCATGTCCCACTCGATTAAAGTCATCAAAAGAACATAGAGTAAATAAAAAAAATCCAAGTTGTTTTATTCCCATCAAAATTTCATCCTCTTCACACTTCTCCCTCAACCGGTCTTCTTCATCCTGTTCACACCCCTTCTTCGTATTATCTCTTCGAAACCCAACCAAAAGACAGCCATCCTTGCTAAGACCTCCACTGTCCCATCCACCTCCACTTTTCTACAGGAATCCCAATTTTGATTTATGGAACTTAATGCGACGATTTGTAGAGACAGAGTAGAGGGGGCTAAAGGACGACACTGTACTTCCTAAGACGAATAGGGGTTGAGATTTGTGGAACTTAACACCACGATTTATGGAACATGAAGAATCAAGAATCAAAGAGAGAGAGAGAGAGAGAGAGCAAGAGAGAGAGAGAGAAATAGAGGAGGGTTTTTAGAGTTGTGAATTATATTTGGAGATCATGAGAGGAAGAATGGTTTTTAGAGTTGTGATGTAGATCTGTGATTTAGAATTGATCTGTGTGTGATGGTTTTAAAAAGTGGGAGAAAGAGAAGAGAGAGAGGGTTTTGAGAGATAGAGAGAAAAAAAAAACTGAGAGGAATGGCTGTGTTTTTGGAATTTAAGAGAAGTAGTTTTGTAAACATCCACTTCCATTAACTCCATCAGACAAAATCCTGCCTAAAGGACGAACTTGCTTTGCAAAAAAATATGAGAATCGACCAACTAATTAAGGCAAACATGAGGGACTCATAAATTAATTTCCCAAAACTAAATTAAAGTCTTCCACTTCATCCTCTAAGCTCAAATTCTAAGGCCCATTTTTCCAAAGCACACGACCCAATGTAATAATATCAACTTAGTCATCGGAGCTCTTAGAAGATGACCATGTCGTAATGTAATCCATAATCATCTTGCACCAAAACAGGACCGTTTCTTCCCATTTTTTCACCCATTCACATAGACAACAAAAAGAGTAAAGATAACATAAAAACACAATGATAACAACCATTTGGCATGCAAAACCAATGCAAAGCACAACATAAAACACACAACAAATGCAACCTATCAGGAAGTGATTAAAAGAGAATCTTCGTGGGTGAAAGTTTGTTGAGGCGAGAAGAAACAACACCAGCAATTTATTGTTGTTCAGCCAACGATGCCTACTTCCACTTCCTAAGTTCCTCACTTAGAATTTTGCTATTCATTATCTTCAATGATTGATTATGACTCAATTAAATAAATCCAATAGAATAAGGTTGATTGCGGCTCACACATCTAAGACCAACAATGTTGATTTCAGCTCACACCTCTAAAGCCTAAATAAGGTTGATTTCTCTCATAAATCACACCTCTAAAGCCCTTACAATATTGTTTTCTTAGGATTACAACAAAGCTTTCCCACTCTCATAGTGTGTACAAAAAAATTACAATGAAAACCTTGGGCTAGAGTTGAGTGTATAAACTTGATGCTATTTGATTTTCTCTCTAGGTTGATCTTTTATGTTTTGGGGTGAAGGGAATGATGGAAATATTTGGACCTTGATAGCATATGACCATCCAAATTTTCTCGGGCTTTTCTTGATGTTTTAGCCTTTCATGCTAACAAAATCATTGGAGTTGTTGTAGTAGCTGTTGGAGTGCAGTAATTGATGTTTGTGTTATCTGGAGGCCTCTTACGTACGTAACCAGACCATATTATGTACGTTAATTATTTGTTATGTACGTAACTCTTTATGTTGCATACACAATTCCGTGTTTTTGACTGTTACATCCAATCATTTCAAAATCTTCTTCAATGATCAAAAGATCTGTGTTTCATCAGCATTCATTGCATACACAAATCTTCTTCTTGCATATGTAACTTGATCTTTGTTTGCGTAACACTTGGTTCAGAGCAATCCAGTAGCGTCTATTTTCATTTTGCATCAATTCTTACATACGTAACAATATCCTTATGTACGTAACATGTGCCTTACATACGTAAGCCTAGCCTTGTGTACTTAACTAGCTTTGCAGAAAATTGTTTTGCAACTCTCAGCTTTCTAACATGGTTAACTCCAAGTCTTACGTTTTGTTCATCATCAGATTATAAAAGAATTTTAACGTTGATCACCCATGATCTAACACATATACAAATCTAAGGTTTAATTATCGTGTAATTTGCATTTAACACTATTTTAAGGTCCCCATATTTGAGCACCTATAATCTGACGGGCACCCCAGAATACATAGTTTCAGCGGGAAAGAAAAAGATTGGTTAGTTAGGGGTGGCACTTTGATTTGAACCGAACCAAAAACAAATTGACAATTTTTTAGGAATTGACCAAATTAAACCGACTTTCCTTCGATTTTTAACCGAACTGATTGATCCAGCTAACTAACGCTTTATTTAGTTCGATGTAACAATTACATCAAACCTATTCATTCTTCTTTCTTTGATTATTTATTCTCCTTTTTGAGCTAATTTGTAACAATTCGCAGGCATGGATGATTATTTTGATATTTACTTGTTAAAAATCATCTCAAAATTAAAAGTTTTTATGTTATGGTTGGTCAGTTCGGTTTATTCAATCAAACCAACCTAATAAGCCGTTTAGTTTCAGTTTGTTCGATTGGTTTGATTTTTAAAATTGGTAACCAAACCAAACCGAACAAACAGCTAACATAATTCTGAATAAGCTGCTTATGGATCAGGTTGTTATTAGACTCTTTCTAGCATAAGACATAGAGTTTGTTTTGATAATGATTTACTTGATTATTTTTAGGGTTTTGTGTTTTGTTTTATTGTTGGAATAGTTTTTTGTGCCCTCTCTGTAAGTTGTAATTGTATAGCACAGTTTATTGATTAGTTTTGATTCTGCTGTAGCTTTTCAGTCCTGGTTTTTTCTTATTTCTCAATCCACTTGTGAGATTTGATCTTGGTAAGGTGTTACTGGTGTGGATAGCGCGTTTTTTCTTGTAGAAAAGGATTGTATTTGGAATTATATTGGTTGTACACCACTCCTTTTTTGGCAATAAAATAATATATTGACAAAAAAATGATATCTTTCTGTATCGACTGTGTTCCTTTATTTATAGACCTATTTCAGGTCTGCTTTTGCTAGCCACAGAGTCCATCTTCTGCGAAGTGTTATATTATGGCAATTATTGTATATTTTATTGGGGAGCCGAGCATGGTTACAGTAGAAATTTAAAACAAAAAAATAATAATAAAAGTAACATAGAGCTCAAAGTGAACCGTCCAAATTACACTTTTGACCAATCGAATCCTATAAATATTATCTCATATATTTATAGGCTTCCTCCTTTGCTTTTAAATAAAAATAAATAATAAAGTCCTTACTTGATTTGCTCCTTTATCTATCTCAATATTATTTAAATCAGACTGAGTATGGTTACGAATTGATAAGTACATAAAAATATTTTGAAAGGCCAATGATACATTGTTCTATAATAAAATATGCCACACAGTTATCCAAAATAGTCTTTTAGTGGAGACAAATCTTGGACTTAGAGGTTGTAGTCATCGTAGACTTTGTAGGCCTGGATTTAAACAAGATCCCAAATAAATTCTGTAATCATTGCTTCTTCAAATTTGTACTCACAGCTGTTGCATACAAATTGGAAGAGTAATATATTATATGGTTGTTTTACTGTGTGGGGATGGCCCATCACTATATGTATACGTTTAGGATTTTAGTAGCACTAGAGAATTAAAAACAATAGACAAAAGATCCAGAATTCATATCCCCGCTAATTTTGGTGCACTAGAAGTGTTTGTCGTTATAGTGTAGTTAGAAAAGTAACATATTACATACAATTTGTATAAAAATGACCTATTATTTTTGAAAATATCACCATACATCCTGACTTTTTGAAATTACTAGAGGACAGACTTCCATATATTAATAGACCTTTCCTATTTCTTTACCTCCTACTTCAACACATACATAGTGCTGATCCACTGAAACTCACCATTGTAACTATTGACTTTTCACCAATGTACTTTTTAGTTCATTTGAGCTAATTAATTCGCCTATAATACTAATATTTTGTAATTTAATTTTTAATGAAAATAAATAAAATGATTCATTTAAAACAAAAATAACTTCTGAATTTGTTGATTCAATGTCGAGAAACTTTGCCTAACTACCCAAGATTTCCGCCGTCATAGAGTAATTTCGTACTTTACGAATCCACAAATATCTTAATGATTTGGAACAATTCCATAAACACACAAAAGAATAGATACCGATGGGCTAAAACCGTGCCCCACACTAAATAATAGAGGGTTTGAACTCGATAAATAAAATGATAACAATTTAATAAATTGCCTTGAAAGAAAATTGTCTCAAATGATATGTCCAATTACATTTACAAACAAGAAAAGATATGAAAACTAGTGAATCCTTAATGTTAAGGCTGAGCAAATTCTTGGAGATTCCCAAACTCGATAAATAAAAGGATAACAATTAGTGTCGAACTGAAAAAGAACCATTGACCTTGACTTTTGCAGTACTGATCCATATTAAAATATTAAACATGTTACAATTATGGATCTTTGGCAAGAATTGTCTCGAGGATCGTATTGTCTTATCCCATCCTGAAGAACCGAAAATATATATTATTAAAAATAATATGTTTCATTTCATATATATGAGTTAAAGAAATTTAAATTAAAAAATGTTCTGTATTTTTTTAGCAAAATGTTTGACTATTTAAGCAAAATATGAAAACCTTTCACTTTAGATATTAATAGAAAGTTCGTTTGATTATTTATATACAGAAAATGAGACCTTCTCGAGAATTTTCAAAGTGATTTACGGGAGGCACATATTTAGTGAGCATTTACATTGAATCATGTTGACTTTTTTTATTTAACAAATCCATACTTTTATGAAAAAATGATAAAGTGAGAACATTTATTTTGTTCATCGCATCATTAATGATTGGTAAAATGGTGTATTGATTTAAAGAATAATCAAGTGACAAACCCATGTCTTGTACATATAATCAGAAATGAGTTCATGTACATAATTACTTTCTCTCAATTTATTTTAATGTACAACTGCTATTTTTTTTTCTCTTGCTTACTGTATTGATGAAGACTCATCTATTGGGTGCCATTATTATTTTTGAGTCATTATTTCATCTGTATATCATGCATAAACTATATCATATTCATGTCTTAAAGTTTTGTCTTAAAATTTAATTCTTCTGTTATTGTATTATGTTATCGTATTGTGAATTTGTTTATTGTGATGAAAAAACTGGATGCAGTTTACTATTTTTTTGGATTTTAAAATTTGAAAATATCCAAAATTTCAAAAAAGTTATATCATATTGTCTCGTCTCAAAACTCTGAATCCTCGTCCCATCCTGTTCTGAAATTTTGCCATGGGACGGACTGGATCTTGAATTTTTAAATTCCCAAAATTTTGGGATGGAGTGCAAATTTAAAATCCTTGTCCAGTTACTTAGCCTTTTTAGGGCTCACTTGATTGGGTGTTCCTTTATTTGGTTAAATTTTCTTAGTAATTAGTAAAATATTTTATGAATATATTTTTAAAATATTATTTATTTAAAATTTTATAAATTATTTCAATAATAAATTTTTATAAATTATTTAATAAATAATTTTTTGATAAAATATTTTATAGATAAATTTCAATTTTATATAAGTTATAAAAAATATTTTATATTTTTAGAATTTTCAAAATATGTTTTATATGAAATATTTTTATTTAATTAAATAAATAAATTTTGTCAAATTTTAAAAATAGTCTCGATTATAGAATTGTGTGAAAAATAACTATAGTTTTATTTCTCATAAGCAAAAATATGTTATATAATAAAAATAAATATTTTTCTTTAATTTTTTTATATTATGAATTTAAATTTAATAAAAATAAGAGTATTATTGACTTTTTTTTTTAACTAACTTCATAAGAAATATAGTTTTGAACCAAAAATAATAAGTTGCATTTTTTAACAATTCAACATGACAACTAAACATATTTGTAAGTTATTTTCTAGGAAGTTACTTCCTGAAAAACAATTTTCTGGGAATTAACTTTACAAGAAATTGAACCAAACGAGCTCTTAATGTAATGTTAATCGTTAACAGTTGTTGTTAACTAATGATCACATGACGCACTAATGTGGCACCATACTGACGCGACATTGCCATATGGAATTCATTTTAGATCACATAATTAAATTCATTTTTAATCCACCAACGTAGATTCGTGTGAGTGGTAAGAGCTATCGTCCCTTAAGCAAGTGATTGGAGATTTGAACCCTAACTCTTGCGAATAGAGCAAACCTTATTAGTAGGGGTCTACCATTTTCCTTTTGTATCCCGGTGGAAATTAATCCAAGCGATTGGCAGAGAATACTTCCAAAGTTAAAATTTTTCTTCTAAACATACGAAATCTTAATCGAAAGTTCACCACAATCTAATATGTAAAGCCGATTACATTAAAAGAAAGTCATATACCAATTTCAAAAACAAATTCAAATTCGATGTTAAAGAAAATCTTACTAAATTTACAAATATACATACTGCAGGCCAAAATGATATATAAGAACGAATTGGAATAAAGCTAACGATCACATTTCTCATTAGCAAAATATTTAGATATCACCTCTCTCGTTGATAAAATAATCCAACAATTAGCTCTCCTACTAGTTAGAGCACATGTGATTCGACGGTTTAAAGAGTCACCTAAACCCTAATTAGGGTTAAACATTACCACATTGCATACATGAAAGACAGATCCTCTCCACCGAGAGAAAGGAGGCCGTCAGACTTAAAGAGAAAAGAATAGGAGTTTGTTTCTCTTATCCCCACCGAGCGAGAATCATACATTAACCTACGTGTGTCATCTAGACTGCGAACAAGTCATGCACTCCCGTCTGAACATGACCGTGGTTTGTTTACAAGGCATGCACATGAACTCAATCCATGTTCCTCTTGATATCCGTTGTATATCAAGGTTAGCAACTCGAATCGTTCTTTGGTTCTTTCTTTATAATGTTAGTTGATTATACCCAATAGATACCTTCATTGATATCAAAGCTTTAAGTTAGAAATCAAACATTCTATTTATAAATTCGTGTTGGTCTCTATTATGGATCCCTACTTTTATTCTCTTGTATGCGACTTTGTGTGTTTTTTATTTGTTTCGATTCGAGTTAATCCACAATTGAAAAATAAAAGCTAGAATTTCGCGATTTCAATTTCGCCATTGAGATCACCAACCTAAAAAATGTAACCTTCTAGATAACTTTGATTGAAAACCGATAAGAAGGTGGTGTATGTATGACACGCACCAGCATTGTCCCTATTGTTTCTCGTATGAGGCACACAGTGAGTCTAAGGCTTCTGATGCACTAGCACTTATGTGGCACACCTTGATTTGTCCAACCTATCCACGTGGACTAACTAGAATGTGACAACACGAAGAGACTTAGCTTAGCCAACACTGACTCTGCACTATATGGACCAACTATCAGATGCCAGGTAGGATGCCACATATATGCCACATGGCAGTGCTGACTGTACAACCACATTAGCATATGTGTCCATTATGGGAGGTGGCACTTGGCAGCTTAATGCCATATGGTGCTAACACGTGGCAGCCATCTCAGCGGCATGTGGTTTTATTACTTTAACTAACCTCGGCAAGCCATCTCCATGTGGAAAAACGCAGGTTCGACACATGTTGTCACGACCCATAGTCGGGCCCGTGACCGGCGTACGAGGCGGATCGTCTTTGGAAGCCTGATCCATCCCGCACAAGCCTTAGAGTATTGATATTCTACCAAACTTATCAAATATTTATTAAAACATTTATAAATGAAATAAAACCATATATATATATATGTATATATATATATATATATATCAATATATATACAATATAGCAAAATATCAGTAAAATAGAAATCATCGTTAAAAATAAAATAAATGTCCCAAAATACAATAAAAAGTGAAGCCCATTATCCCAACAATAGTCCAATGTAGAGCTCTATGATAGAACTATGTAGAGTCCGAACGAGACCACTCACTATAGTCAAAAGGGTGCCTCACTAGGATCAAGATATGGGTCAGATGCTGAGTATCCAACAATGTCACCTGTAAAAGTGGATGACAATAGACAACAGAAGAAAAAAAAGGGTAAGAATCCCTTGTGAGGAAACAACACGTCAGACCGCCACATACGTGCATCACAAAGACTGCTTTGAAATCCTTTTTCAAAATACCACACACATATATAAATACCATATAGTATACACACTATATACATAATACATTTTCTGAAATTCTTTTTACCAAAATGTTCCCATCATAACATACAACATGCATTCAGAATATATATATATACACTTGTGCATTCATAGTACGAGACCAGAAAAAACAGAGAAATAGCAGTGTGGACTCCACCACTAGACTGCTCAGAAAACGCGTATATTTGGTCGGATATACGGTCACCGCATTACCCTGGTGACTAGGGCCTTGACAGAGCATTGGTATACCAAATGCTATGTATCTCGTAGCTAGGTGTCTCCATATCAGAGTGATACATACATACTATTCCATACAGTCATGCATATCAGAGTTACTATTATGCCATCATTTACAAAATCCTCTTGTATATATATATACCAATATATACCTTATATTATTCATAACAAAATGTTGGTTATTAATAATCACATACCCAGATTATTAATTAACCCAATACTTATTAGTCAAAATTTATGTCATAGCCAAACATATCAAAAATAGTATACTTAATTTTGCAGACACAACCTATGCGTCTGAACCTGCTATTTCACTCACCTAATATCCAAAGCTGCAAATCCAGTCAAATACCGCTCATGGGTGGCTGCTCCTACTGGCAGACATACTGAGTTGTACAGATACAGACAGAACAAATATCAATATGTGGTACTGTGGCGGTACCGATGTATGACATGCAAATGCAAATGTAGACCTCTAAGAGTCACTAAAATATATCGATAGTGAATCCATCATCTTTGACCCAAAAACATACAATCCACGTAAAATTATAGTTTGGTCCCTGACTAGTGTAAAATTATATTTTAGTCCTCGTGACTCGACAAATTACAAAACAGTCTTTTAAGATTGCTAGGGTTACTGACTGGACATCCATAAGTCAGAATCTCCAAATTTTATCCCAAACTCCCAAAAATCGCGATTTACGAAACGTCACGATTTGGTCCCTTAGAACCACGGTTTACTCGAGTTAGTCAAATGCTAACTCGAGTTGAACATGGTCTAATTTACTTGAGTTAGTCATAAAATAACTCGAATAAATCTTGGGCTATTTTACTCAAGTTAGTCTTGAAACAACTCGAGTAAATCCTGGGCTATTTTACTCGAGGTAGTCATGAAATAACTCGAGTAAATTCTTGGTTGTTTTACTCGAGTTAGTCATGAAATAACTCAACTAAATCCTGGATTAACTTACTCAAGTTGGCCAAAATGCTTACTCGAGTCAGTCACTTACTCAAACTACCCAATACGATCGATCACTCAAAGCAACCTATGAAAATCATTACAAAATGCATACATAGATGCTAATCAACTTCCTACACACGAATCTACACTCAAACCCAGCCAAACAACTAGGTATCACCCGAAATCGCCCAAAATCGAAGTGATTCATACCCATTTTATTCCAAAACTCTAATATGCACAATCTTGCAGAAATCATGAGGAAAGAAAGGGTTAGAAACTCAATCTTACCTTGAGAGACCCAAAGGAAGTGCTGAGGAACAACTTGAGAGAGTTTGAGAGCTTTCGGACAGAGAGAAGTGGAGTAAATGACCGGATTCGGGTAGGTTGGGCTTCTTAAGGTTGAAGAACACGGAAACGCATCGTTCCACTTCTGCACAGATAACTCGAGTTATACAAGGGTTAACTCGAGTTATATGGACCTTGACTTACTCGAGTTATAGTTCTAGAGAACTTGAGTTGTATAAGGGTCACATAACTCGAGTTATCTCTCTCACTAAGTTGAGTTATCCACTCTCAAAACTCGCTACTCTCAAGATTCAACAACCGCAACCCACACATGCTCATCCTGATAAAGTATCAACGACCATCGCTATAGGAAATATACTACTGCTCAACATGCAAATTAGGCCTTTACAAAAAAAAGGAAGGCCAACTCGATAATTTCCCCAACAGACACCGAGTCTAAATACCTAGGTGTAATCCCAACCTCAGGACTCCAGGTACATATTATCGAGTATCTAAATCACTCGATCCCAACTATGCAAAATGAACCAAGTATACATAACAGAAATGCCAAAATGCATGAATAGAGTTGGGGCAACATCTCGTCCTCGGCTCCCAAGTAGCCTCCTCCACTGAATGGTGTCTCCAAATCACCTTCAACGAAATAATCTTCTTGTTTTGGAGTCTCTTGACCTATCGATCAACAATCTGGACTGGAGTCTCATCATAAGATAAGTTGGGTCTAACCTTGACTAACTGTGGTGCCAAAACATGTGATAGATCAAAGACATACTTTCGCAGAAGCGATACGTGGAACACTGGATGAACATAAGCAAACTGGGGCGGAGGTCCCAACTCATAAGCAATGGCCCCAACTTAGTCGATAACCTCGAATGGACCGATGTATCTCGAGCTCAACTTGCTCTTCTTCCCAAATCTCATAACGCCCTTCATCGACGATACCTTGAGAAATACATGGTCACCAACAGTAAACTCCAAATGTTTACGCTTTGAGCAGTCTGGATCCTCTGCTGAAGCAACTGACTTTCTTAGTAGTCTATAAGATAAGATCTGGACCCAGTGACTCCCTCTCATCGGCTTCGGCCCAACACAACGGATATCTACACTTCTTGCCATACAACGCCTAGTATAGTGCAATCCCGATACTCGAATGGTACGAGTTGTTGTATGCAAACTCCACTAGAGGAAAATGAGAATCCCAACTCCCTACGAAATCCATAACATACGCTCTTAACATATCCTCCAAGGTCTGAATCGTGCGCTCGGATTGACCATCAGTCTGCAGATGAAAAGCGATACTGAAATCCAATTGAGTACCTAACTCTCCTTGCAGTTTACGCCAAAACTGCGAAGTGAACTGAGGTCTTCTATAGGACATGATAGAAACTGGCACACCATGCAAATATACAATCTTGTCTATATATAACTTTGTTAGGCGTGCCACTCTATATGTCATCTTAATAGGGAGAAAATATGCTGACTTGGTCAATCGATCAACGATGACCCAGATGGAGTCATATCCCGAAGATGTCCTCTATAGCCCAACTACAAAATCCATAGTGATGCGATTCCACTTCCACTCTGGAAGTGGTAACTGCTGCATCAATCCAGAAGGACGCTGATGCTCAAACTTAACTTGTTGACATGCCAAGCATCTGCTAAAAAACTCGTTGATGTCCTTCTTTATCTCTGGCCACCAATAGAACTCTCGAAGATCTCGATACATCTTAACGTACCCTAGTGTGTAGAATATGTGGAGTTGTGATCATCGGTCATAATCTCCTCGCGCAACCCATCAGAAGATGGTACGCACAATCTCAGTCCAAACCAAAGGACTCCAAAGTCATCCACACTGAACTCTGGTACACCAGGTGATCTCACTTTATCGATCAGACTTTGCATCTCGGAATCCTCCTTCTGAGCTTTTCGGATTCGATCTAGCAAAATAGGTCATGCCTCAACATGACCCAGCATAGTCCCTGAATCATTAAACTATAACTCAACTCCAGACTCCATCAGACACTGTCATTCAGACACTTCATGATGTCTCTCCATGGAGATATGAGCTAAGCTACCCACTGATTTCCTACTCAGCGCGTCGGCCACGATATTAGCCTTTTCAAGATGATATGATATAGTGCAATCATAATCCTTTAACAACTCTAGCCAACGTCATTGACTCAGATTCAGGTCTCGCTGCCTGAAAATGTACTTTAGACTTTTATGATCCGTGAAGATCTCAAATGTCTCTTCGTACAGGTAATGCCTCCAAATCTTGAGTGCGAACACTATTGCCGCTAACTCCAAGTGATGTGTCGGGTAGTTTTGTTCATGCCTCTTAAGTTGTCTCTATACATAGGAAATTACTTTACCATGTTGCATCAATACACAACCTAGGCCAACTCTCGATGCATCACAATACACCGTAAATCCTTCAGAACCCAACGGTAACACCAACACCGGTGCACTCGTCAAATACTTCTTCAGCTTCTAGAACCCATCCTTACACCTATCAGACCATACAAATTTATCTCCCTTTTGTTTCAACCGTGTCATAGGGGCTACAATCCTCAAAAAATCTTGGATAAACCTCCTATAATGTCCGACCAAACCAAGGAGACTCCAAATCTCCGTAGCGGTCTTAGGCCTCTCCCAGTGGAGTATTGCATACACTTTCTTAGGGTCAGCCATAATGCCTTCTCTTGACATTACGTGTCCTAAGAATGCCATTTGTTTGAGCCAAAACTCGTACTTTCAGAATTTAGCATACAATTGATGCTCTCTCAAAGTCTGCAAGACTGATCTCAAGTGGTCATCATGCTCCTCCCTACTCCTCAAGTATATCAAAATGTCATAGATGAAGACAATCATGAACTGATCCAAATACGGTATGAACACTCTGTTCATCAAATCCATAAATGTCGCTGGTGCATTAGTCAAACCAAATGACATCACCAAAAGTTCGTAGTGACCATATCTAGTTCAGAACGTTGTCTTAGGAATGTCCTCACCTATAATCATCAACTGATTATATCCCGACCTTAAATTGATCTTAGAAAACCATTGTGCATCCTGTAACTGGTCAAACATATCATCTATCCTCAGAAGTGGATATCGGTTCTTCACTGTTACCTTGTTCAACTGTCGATAGTCGATACACATACGAAGACTACCATCCACCTTCTTAATAAACAGCACCGGAGCGCCCCAAAGAGAAATGCTCGATCAAACAAATCTCTTGTCTAACAACTCCCTCAACTGAGACTCCAATTCCTTCAACTCAGCTGGCGCCATTTGATACGGTGGAATTGATATCAGATCGATACTAGGCTGTGCCTCTATGGAAAACTCAATCTTCTGATCAAACGAAAGTTCTGGTAACTCCTCCGAAAATACATCAGAAAAATCTCGTACCATAGGTACGTCTCCAACCCTCAACTCTGATCATTCAGATTAAGTAAGAACAAAAGCTAGATACGCCTCACATCATTAACGAATCATCTTTTCTGCTCTGACCGCTGACACGTATCCCCGCACCACACTGTCTTCCTCACCCTGGTAACAAAAATCAGTATGACCAGACAGTCGAAAATGTACTCTCTTTGCAAAGCAATCCAAAGTTGCATGCCAATCAGAGGGCCAATCCATGCCTAGGATAACATCAAACTCTCCCATGTCTAGCAAGATAAGGTCGACCTTCAACTCATGCCTATCTATGGTGACCACACAACCTTGCACCCAGGATTCAGTCAACATCTTGCTACCCAAAGGTGATGAAACCTCTAATAGCCTATCCAACTGATGCAATACTAAGCCAACACACTCAACAAAAAGTGGGGTGATGAATGAATGTGATCCTCCAATATCAAATAAGACATATAAAGGAGTACTAGATATATAAAGTGTACCAGTAACTACGACATTGGAGGTCTAAGCCTCCTGACGAGTGAGATGGTATACCCTAGCCTGCCCTTCTGAAGCACTACTTTAGGCTGCCTGGCCTCTGCCACGGCCCTGGCCACCCTGACTGTGGCTCCTAAAACCTCTGCATGTACTGGTACTCACTATACCTGAACCTTTTGCTACAGACTGTCCTGTTCGAGCCTCAATACCCCACTTCACCGGAAACTCTGTTATCTTGTGACTTGGCTGAGCTATCTCCATACGCTCAAGAACTCGGGTTATATGCTCAAACATCTCCATCTGAGCGGTAATGAGCTGCTGGAGCTGAAGCTACTACTGAGATATTGGCGCTGCATCCTCTAGTGGACTATGTGAATCATGCAGATCCAAAGCAAGCTCAATTGGCACTCGCCTATGTCTATCTTCACCTTTACCACGACCACGTGCCATATCTACAGATGCAGACAAAAATATATGCAGATGTCAGAATGCTACATGGTTTGCCATAATATCGAGACATATATCATAAGGGTCTACAGAAACAATTGGATTGACTCGATCAAAGATGGCTATGCTCCACACCGACCCCACTATACCAAATATACGAACCTAGTTATGTCTCTGATACCACCTTTGGTATCTGAGTACATAACTACCCAGACTTACGAAACCTAGGCTCTGATACCACCTTTGTCATGACTCATAGTCGGGCTCGTGACTGGTGCACGAGGCGAATTGTGTTTAGAAGCCCGATCCATCCCGCACAAGCCTCAGAGTACTAATATTCTACCTGACTTATCAAATATTTATTAAAATATTTATAAAT
>CAODLS010471334.1:0-18428 GCA_948243855.1 Flueggea neowawraea | reverse complement strand
TTTTGCTTATCTTGAATATTTTGATAATAGCAAAAATGTTTTTAAACAAGTTTTAAAAGTTAGAAATACAATTCACCCCCTCTTAGATTGTCATTTCGAGCCAACAATTGATATCAGAGCTAAGACTCACATTTTTTAAGGTTTAACAACCTAGAGTGAAAGATTAAAAATTGCATCCTTGAATGATATTTCATGTTTTAAATATGGGGATGAAATTGATAAACCTCCTTACTATGATACTTTTTGAAATATTGCTAGGTTGATTGACTTGATGTTCTGAATGTATAATTGTATTGATTGCAAAATGTTTGTTTTAAATGGTATTAATTTCAGATGATTTTTAATGAATACTTTGAATTTCAAAGGGGGAGTTTTAACTTCCAAAATGAGTTGATTAAAAAATGCATTCATTTAGGAGGAACTTTTTGTACTTAATGATTATTCATTAATTTTCTTTGAAAAAGGGGAGAATGTTGATTTTGCATATCTTTTTTATAATTACAAAAAAGGGGAGAATGTTGCATAAATTTGCTTAACTTGTATTAGTGGCATCATTCTTATTTACAAGTAAATTCAACATTGATTTGAACATTATGCTGATATTTGTGTTGAACTAACCAAATGACAAGGAGTAAAATCATTGATCAAATTATTTGTTATTGTTTAATAGGTGTTCAAATTATTTCATATTTTGTCATCATAAAAAAGAGAGAAGATTATTGAACCAAAGGTGGTTAACATTTATATCCTTTTGTGTTTTGATGATGAATAGAATTGGGTTTGATACTTAAACTTTCAAGCATGTTCGTTCAAGTCTAACTCGAGTAAACTAAGATACAACTAGAGTTAACAAGCTACGCAGAAGAACCAAAGTGTCCAGAAAAAATCATATCATCAGACATGAAAATTTAACTACAGTTAACCAAATGTCCAACTCGAGTTATCCAGAGGTCATATAAATCGAGTTAACCAATTATCTAACTAGAGTTATTCAGGGGTAATACAACTCGAGTTATCCAATTATCTAACTCGAGTTAGTCATTATTCCAGAATATTGCAACGGCTATGCACTCCAACGGCTATTTTATCTACCCCAACGGTTATATCGATTTGAAAAGCTATAAATACATTCAAGATACATAAGAGAAGTTGTTAACCACTTGCAATCATCTTACAACAACATCAAGCTTTCTTGTGCTCATATTTGTAAATCTTTCACACACCTCTCAAGAGTGTCTTTCACTTATAAATTTATTATTTCTTGAGAGTGTTTATTATTGAATTCGTTCTTCCTTATTGAGAATATATTTGTATTTAAGAGAGGAATAATTTTCTTGTTTGTCTAAAAAACAAGAGTTGTATTGTTAGATGTTTAATCTTGCACCCATTGAAGTAAGAGTTTGCATTGGTTAATCTTGCACCTTTGAAGTAAGAGTTTGTAAAGGTTTAATCTTGCACCATTTGAAGTAAGAGCTATAGTAAATTCAAATTCTCAAGGGAAAGCTTGAGGAGTGGACGTTGGCAATGAGGGCTGAACCACTATACATCGCGGATTTGATTTCTCTATCCCTTCTCTCTTTACATTATTATTTGTGTGAATTAGATTTGTGTTCTTGCTTTGTTTTTTGCTTATCTTGAATATTTTGATAATAACAAAAATATTTTTAAACAAGTTTTAAAAGTTGGAAATCCAAGTCACCCCCCTCTTGTATTACCATTTCGGGCCAACATTATTGATGATCAAAAACTGCCAAAATTCGGCGTAGAAAAGTTTCAAATAGTAATCCAATCCTACCTCGGCAAAAAGATGAAAATAACATTACTGAAAATGTTCCGGGCCTCCGAAAAGGCTTCCAACAACATTTTTTAAGCCTAAAACTGCACCGTTACAGGTAAACCCGAGTCAAAAGTTATATCATGGGCCCTGTAATTAACATCTCTGAACAAATTTAGAGAAAATAACATCTTTGAACAAGCTTCAATTTGATATATTATGGACCTTGTAATTCAACCCGATTCAAAAGTTATAGTCTCTTAAAACTTACCTGCCCATGACAGCTGATCACAACAGTCCAAAAACTCCAAAGCCTGCTGGTCTGCATCAATCAGATTTTTTAGGCACCAAATAAAACATGATCATAAATTTGAAAATAGAAAATCCAGGAGCAAATTAAATTTCAAACACTAGTAAAATTGTAGCAATCTTTGAATCAATCTTTCCAACAAGAATATAATTGCGGTTAAATAAAAATAAAAAGTTAAAGAGAGGAATGCTGTTGAAGAATGTATGTAAATATTCCTCTATGATAGTCAGTGAACATGTCAGCTACTCAAACACAGTTTTAAACAAAAATATATTCTGCAGATTTTGTGCATTGTCGGTTGATTTCTTGCAACTGCAGCTTCAAGTTTCTGTCGCAGCATGTCAAATCCAAGATTATCATATGAATTTGTCTTCATAGTCGACAATAATCTTAACATGGACGAATCATACGAAGGAATTAGACAAGATTTCACATATGCATGCTTCTGTTGGAGCTTCTCCCTGCCGAAATTTTGATGTTTCTCCTGTTACTAATTCATGGGCAGAATATGTTTTAATTATTATCTATATTGTCAAATTTGTCATGATGAACTTTGAATATTTCTGATTATGGCATGGGAAATGTGCGATGACTTTCCATTACTGAATAACTTAGAAGAACTTGTGCATGAACGCAGCCACAAGATGCTGTATTAATCATGAAGTGAGAAACTGGTAGTTAATCTAATAATCGTTGAGTTCAATTGAAGTTAATTCCAGCTATTGATTTATGAAATTTTCCCTTTAGAAGAGAAAACGAAGGGTGAGCTTAATTAATTAGGAATCCTATAAAACAAAAAATATCAAATCTTTACCAAAATAAGCTAGCCTATATTATGACCTTATAGGAATGTTCTTGATGTGACAGACGCTAAATGACTTCTCTTCTGGAAGAAAGCATTCCGCCCCATATTGTTTTCTTTCATGTAATTATGTGTTTGTTAAGTACATTTTTATTTGGCAGAAATTTAAAATCTTTTGTATTTTTTTATAAAATTTCATATGATTTATCTTTATTTTTTAATTATTGAGTGATATGGACTATGCTCCTTAGCTCAATTAATTTAAGGTGTATTATTTGTTTTAAATTTTTGGGTTGCACAATTTCGCCCTTAAAAGATGTTTCAATAGATGGAGAGAGTTAAATATTCATAAAATATCTTTATTCTTGTTTCTCAATCAATATGAGAATCATGGCACGATAGTAATATTCAATTACTAATGTTCTTTATCCTATATGCATCAATATCTTCTTACACTATCAAACAAGCCTAAATGGCTATAATATTTATTTTTTTTGTATATTCTTTTTATCAAATTTTTTTGACAGCGACAAAAAGTTTTCATTACTGCAACTCAGAGGTCAAATTGGCTAAATTTTTTTTATCAATTTTAAGGTCACGTATACCCCTTACATCTTTTATCTCCTACTTACACAATGTCATCTTTCTTAAACTTCCTTTTGTAGAGGAGGTTTCTTTGTTGGAGAATATGCATTATAGTCCATATTTTGGGTGATGTGCAAAAATAGGCAAGAAAAAAAAAATCATTTCACAAATACAACAACATTTGAAAAATATATCAAAAATGAAAAAACGAAATAAAATATTCAGAAATACAATAATTTGACCGTGTGTTGACCACGCAGTCAAACTGTTGATCACGCTTTGACCAAACCAATTAAACCAATGAGAAAGAGTACAATCGGAGTACAAACCGAATACAAAGTACAACTGGCGTACATGAGGAGTAAAACCAGGGTACAGAGTAGTGTTATGGAGGCTTTGTTGACCATCAAAGAATGAGTACATGTGGAGTACAACTCGAGTACAGATAGTGCTAATGAAGACTCTTTTGACTAGTATAACCGAGTACATATGGAGAACAATACAAGTATAATTAGTATAACAATAAAACTGAAACTCTTTTGACTAGTAAAACCAAGTACATGTGGAGTACAACATGAGTACTAATAACAAAAAAAAAGAACAAAACTACACGACAAAACACCAACAAAATAGAGTGTAAAACCAAAACCTTTATGTTTTTTTTATTATTAGAGTACAAAAGGAGTACATATGGAGTACAAAGTCAAAAAAATGAGAATAAATCGTAAATATTAGATCAAAACAAGTAAATTAAGAGTACATGATTGATTTAGTAATTGGTAAACTCTTCTATCATACTATTGCCATACTGATCACAATGTAAAGATATTTATATGTGCTTTTGGTTAATGTATATGATAAAGAAATTGGAAAAACAATTATGAAAAAAAAAATAAAAAGATGTTGTTAGAGGAAAAAGTGCGTCCCTTCATGATGGGAAAAAGATTTGGTCCTTGAAATGTATGCTTCTTGACACTTGCTTTGCCATACATTATTTTTTCTTCCACATTTATTAGCAAGTTTACTTGGCGAAACTAATTTTTCTTTTTTTTTTTCGCAGGCCTTTATTGACAAGAGCAGAGATTACACCATTCCAGATTTAAGTTTGCATACTGCAACACAAGTTCCTGGCCTTTCAACTGCTCCCCTATTTGGCAAAACAACACGAGTCCTGATAGAACTAGCCACCGGAATCTCCTCTCCTCTTCGACTTGGCGTCAAGAACGAAGGAAAAAAGTGGAGAAATGTTGAGATCGACAAAGAGAGAAGAGATATGACGAGGGAGGGACCGGAGACCGAGACAGAGAGGAGGAGAAGGAGACGGAGGAGAATAGGGCAGTAGAGAAGAACAGGGGAGAAGAGAGAGGGATGATGCGACGAGGGAGGGACTGGAGACCGAGACAGAAAGGAGGAGAAGGAGACGGAGGAGAATAGGGCGGCGAAGAAGAACATGGGAGAAGAGAGAGGGATTGAGAATCTAATGGAGAGAGACGAATAGAGAGGTGCATGAGGAGAGAATTAAAATTGTTATATTATAGAATACATAATTAAAAATATGTTAAAATAGTTATGTTTTAAAAAGATGTTGTAAAATTGAAAAGATAAATAGAAAAAAGTATACCATGTGTAATTTCCTCCCATATTTTTCATCCAAGAAACAGAGAATCTACGAAATTCATCAATATTGAAATCAAGAAATATACGAATCGCACATTGTTAAGAGCTTAGTGTTCCGTGTAATGATATATTATACAGGAAAAAGAAATTATTTGATGAAATTGAAATTTGCAGTTTTATATGTGAAACTTCCATTTCAGTTTCTACCAGTGCAAAATATAGAAAGTTAATTAGCATATACACATGGTGCGTGATTGTCAAACAACGTTCATCTTCATTTCCTTGCAAGAAATTTCACATAATCAATAAGGTGTGCATTAGCATTAACCTCAATTACTATATATTGGCAATGACCAAGCTTACTAAATAATTAGATATTATATTTTAATTAACAATACATTAACATACGTAGAAACAAAATTATTATAGCCAGAGATGGACCCAAAGGTAGTCACGGGTCCTGAAACCCCTCCGGCACCGACAAGATCTTATACATATATTTTTATTATAATAACTTTTAAATTTTTGAAATTAAAATAAAATAATTAAACCTTTAATTTGATCATTCAGCGGTGTTTTTGGTTGAAAATAATCATGGATCGTCATTGATTATACCGTATATATGTGTTAATTATTATATATGGTGTCTCACGACACATATGGGCAAGCAAATTCGCTTCTTGGCGTTCTTTCTTTCTTCTTGCTCGAGCAACTCTTCCAGCAACTTGTCATCCAAGTATTCAAACTCAATCACTTGTCTTGGCATTGAAGAAGAAGAAGAAGCTGACGAATGAGACGAAGAGGAACCACGAGCAGTTCCCATTGGGTACTCGTGAGGAAAATTAAGAATGGCTAAATGCCCTCTCATTGCATATGCTGCCCTGTCATATGCTCTTGCTGCTTCCTCTGCCGTTTCAAATGTTCCTAACCACACTCTCGCCCCTTGCCGGGCCGAGTCGCTTATCTCCACAGCGAATTTTCCCCAGGGACGTCTCCGGACTCCCCTGTACTTCACTTCTCCTCCGTCGTCCTTGCCCTTATTTTCCATTGGCAATGCCAATATTGTGTAGTTTTAGTGTTAATGTGTTGTGTGTTCTGTTTTTGCATGGCTATGGGATGGGTGGAAATAGTATTTATACGTTGGGAAAAGTCACCTGGGTTTGGCGGGATTTGAAAGTCAGCAAGTGAGTCCACGTGGACGATCTAGCGGATGAGAATTAACCACACGTGTTTATTAAAGAAGGTTCTTTATAAGACAATTTGGGTCCAATGTATCTGGATGGTCAAGGTGATGGCTTTGGGGCTTAGAAAGCCATTTGGCCTTTTCCAATATACATGCTGTCGCTTTTTGTGCTTAATTGAAGAATGTTTCGCTTATAAACAAGTAAATTTGATGAAAGGCGAATCCGTGCTTTTAATATTGTGTCACTCGGACTTGCTATGTCACTAAACATATACGTCTGACGTGAGGTCATTAGTTATATTCAATCGTTCTCGTGGAATTTGCAATTAAGGGTTTTATTTGGCTTGATTATGTACAACGAAACATCCAAATTATGAATTTGATACTTTCGTATCGAATTTTTTGGTTCTATAGTGATACAGACCGAAATGCAATTCAGTTAAAATCTACAACTTATTCTCATACTGAAACGTCACTTTACAAAGTTTAATTACGTTTTGAAGCTAACATGTTAATACGTATTTGTTGAACTAGATGCCACTGTTATTTAAAGAAAAAAAATCTAGCACATACATGAAAGAAATGATTGATGAAAGCAATTTCTCCTTAATTAAAACACTAAAAGACAACATTTTCATTAAATACACGAAATATTGTTGTTTTTATAACGAAACCTCGTAATTTGATGAATTGGGTAATTAAATTCAATTCTTCACAACCTAGAACGATTCTGAAATCAATTCCTTTTGTCCAAAATTTAAGATTATCATTGAAAATTTGCAATGTGAAACAAAGACGGGAGAAAACTGAAAAGGAAGTCAAACGCATTGCGTCCCATAATAGCTCACCGTATAGAAGATTTTCTTTTTCAGCCAAAGTGTTCTGTGATTTTTGAAAGTTGTAAGACTTTCAAGAATTGCGATTTTTTGACCAACTTTGATGTAGCAATGTTAATTTCGGTTCTAATCGATAACAAATCATAATGATCTTTCCTTTGTTGACTCAGTTCACGAGTTCAATACTTGGTGCATTTGAGTAACTTATATCTCTCAAGTGTCCCAATATTGCTAAACCTTCAGCTTTAATTTTAACTCCTCGTTAAAATGTGTGCACTATAAACATAATATCCTTAGTAACTTAACTCCCAGTCGTGACCCACGTTTAAAAAAGAATAATTGGATATAGCAAATAGTTAATAATCTATGTGTAGAGTCAATATTCTATGGTGCTGTGGGTTTTATTTCATTGTTTGGTCAACGACATAAAGACAAACAGAATTTTGCTAATGAGAAAAAATTATAAAAAAATAATGAAGCTTTTAAGGTAAGGTGCCACTTTCCTAGATTGTTCTTAATCTAAGAAAGGAAAGCATCAAATACTATACTAATAATTAGTAAATTAATAATGTGATGGTGGGCTAATAATCTATATATTAATATAAAAGAGAATACATGAGTTGAAGTGTTGACATGTGTCAACTTAAATGAGCAATATTTAATATCTTATTAATGTGATGCTTGTCATACAAATTTGTTTAAAAATTTAAACATTTGCACCACATGTGTTAACGCTCAATGAGCATCTGTAAAATTTAAAAATAAGAATCAAAATCTCTCATTTGAAATCCATTTAGGAAACAAAATGTCTTGATATACTACTCTTCATTCTGAACCATTATATAAACCTACACAAAATTAAATAATTGAATTAAATCAAATCAAACAAATAATTTTGCATTCAAGTCCGCTAATCAAGTCCACATATTTTTGGTAACAAAATCAAACAAATCATGGTAATATAATAGGAATATTTCCAATTCTGTTATGGAAATAAAATATACAAGAAACACTATGGCAAGTCAAAAGTGTGCAATATATTGAATCAAATAATTGTTTCTATAGACCCGTATGAAATAATATACAAAATCACGTTGAGGAACTTGGCGAATCGTGAGGAACGAGAAAGAAGAGCAAGCGAAGGGTTCCAAGACTACGCTTTATGAGCATAGGAAGGATATTTTATGTGCATCCCAATGCCGATGAGCTGCTTTACCTGGGACTTTTGTTAAATGTAGTAAAAGGGTCAACGTGTTACGATGACATCAAAACTGTTGATGGTGTTGTGCACCCAACGTTTAAAAAAGCTTGCTACTCCATCGGCCTACTAGAGGACGATAAGGAGTACGTTGAAGCTATAATAGAAGCGCCTTTCTGGGATTCAGGTCACTATCTACTATCTCTTTTTGCAACTTTGTTGTTCTCAAATTGTATTTCTAGGCCTGAATCAGTATGGGATCAAACATGGCATCTTTTGGCAGAGGACATTCTGCATAAGCAACGCCGAATTCTCCAAGTCCAAGGTATTTTTTTATATATTTTTACCAAATATTTCAATGTGATTTTGTTGTTTGAATTTATCTTCTCAATAAATTTTTAAGCAAACACATTCTTAGGGTATTTACAATCTTACCAAATGAAGTGCTTAAATTTGTTATGTCAACAGATTTGCAGATGAGTGATGATCAGTTGAAGAATTATGCGTTGTCTGAAATTGAGAAATTGTTAAAGAGGAACGAGAAAAGTTTAAAAGATTTTTCTACTCTCCCTTTTCTAAATTCATCACTCGTAGAAGAGAGAAGAAATAGACTGATCCAGGAAGAACTCAGTTACAATCTAGATGAATTGACCAAGGAACACACAAATCTATTGTCCCTATTAAATGACGAGCAGAGAAGTATATATGACACTGTAATTAATGTTGTCTACAATGATAATGGCAGGGTATTCTTCGTGCATGGGTACTGAGGCACTGGAAAAAGTTTTGCATGGAGAAATTTATCGTCTGCTCTGAGATCGAAGGGTGAAATTGTGCTAACTGTTGCATCGAGCGGAATAGCTTCTCTTCTTATTCTTGGGGGGTAGGATGACTCAATCCAAATTTTGCATACCGGTAGCTATCAACGAGGACTCAACGTGCGCTATCAAACAGGGAAGCCCATTGGCAGAATTGATAGCTAAAACTAGGTTTATTATATGGAATGAAGTACCAATGGTTCACAAGCATTGTTTTGAAGCATTAGGCATGACATTAAGAAATATATTAAGGTTTTTAAAAGACAATAGCATGGACTTTCCCTTTGGTGGTAAGGTGGTTGTTTTTGTGGTGACTTCAGGTAAATATTGCATGTTATTACCAAGGAAAGTAGACAAGACATTGTTTCAGCTTCCTTGAATGCTTCGTATTTGTGGAGGTACTACAAGGTGCACAAATTGACGAAAAATATGAGGATTCAATCAGGTAGTTCAGATCCTCAGTCAGATGAATTGAAATCATTTTCTGAATGGATCTTAAACATCATAAATGGCAGAGTTGGAGGAGTCAATGACAGCAAGGTTGTTTTTGACATCCCGAATGACATCATACTTAAAAGCCCCGATGACCCTCTAGCAGCGATCGTTGACAGTACATATCCCGATCTATTAGCTAAGTCTAAAGATGAAAAATATATGTATGAACGTGCTATCCTAGCCCTTACACTAGATATTGTGAATAAGGTGAATGATTATGTGACACCCTTGTACATTATCCATTATGTAAATTGGATTAGAAACATATATATTATTAGCAACCATACCATGTACATCATTTATAAGTCACAAACATACCATAACATATACGTCATTTTTAAGTCATAAACATGTACGTATATATATATATATACTGAAGAGAAGGGAGTCTAGAGCTGTAGTTGACTGACATGTGACTCATGTTGTTATCTACAAGCTTCAACACAAGTCAAACAAAATATCTACCAGCAACAGTAACCTGGAAAAATGTTTGCGCTTTATATCAGTCGTAACTCAATGAGTAAAGCTATCATAGATTAAACTCAAACACATACACAAACATTCAATACATAATAATCAATCAACTATGTTGCAAAACATATATATATATATATATATATATATGCCATTGTGTTCCATATTATTTGTTGTGAGCAAACAAGCTCTGTAACACCCTAGGATTCCTGTATACTACTGTGTAATTGGTTGGCTAGCACCGTATGAAATTTTGATCCAAAGGTCTCCAATAGGATTATGACCCAAAGGTCTCTAGTATGAATATGACCCCAAGGGTCTCCGGTATGAATATGACATGAATGTCTCTAATATGAAATATGACTCATAGGTCCCACTGTGAATATAACTTGCGAATACAAAAGCATGATGGTCACATCTTTATTAAGTCCAGTATGAATACATAAGTATATAAAACATTTAATAATCAATATACATGTAAAACTATTCCATTTCATATAAACAATAAGCATTCTCAACATATCCAGATAGCAAACCAGAAAAAGATCCATAACATATAACATATACCACATCAATTCAACTAATCATCATTTGCTCCAAGTAATCATATCAATAACACATATTTGAACACAAAATACATAATACATATTGAATTCAATCTTCAATTTATACTCACCTTTTCAAGACAAATAGAATGTCTCGTTATCCTGCAGGGGCTCCCTCTCAATGTTTCTCGACCTTATGACATATATTCAAGTTATTACTGCTCTAACTTATAAATATATGCAATGCACGTGTATGAGATACTTTGAATACATTAAATCCTATTAAATCTATTGTGAATGCATTTAATCATTTGGATTAAAAGGAAAATAATCTAACTATATCTAAAGAAACTTTAACGTTGAGGTAACAAAATTCTGTATTATACGTTTTTGAGCAACCTGTTTGTTCTCTAATTTTGGACATCCAAATAGAATTATTTTTCTATCAAATTTAACCCTAATATAAGATACATGTAATGGTGTATTTATACCAAATTTCATCCCTTAATTCATTACAAAACAATCTGGGGAAATTTTCAAAATTACAACTTCTAAACAAAAGTGCTTCAGGTGAGCAGCCTATATTTTATTGAACATAACTCATGCTATGCAGATCCAATTACAACCAAACTTTGTATACATATTCTAGACACATATACAAACAACTTTTATGTTTTAAGAAACTTCAACATTCATCGTTAAGGTTTCCAAAATTATCATGCAAGCAGACTATTCCTACTGAATTCGAAATCTGGGTAGTTCATACCATCTTGGCCATAATTATCAAACGACACCAAATTTGATTAAACTGTTTTACATGCATATAGAAGACACATAAATACACAAATTTTATTCTTTGATTTTCCTAATTCTATCTCTAGCCAGATCAAACATTGGAAGTAAACAGACTGTTAACAAGAGTACTACAAGTTCAGTATTACCTTTGACTTGTCTTTGCTTGGTTGTTACGAAGAAGAAAACTTCTTTGTGTGAGAAAGTTTTACACAGAAATGAGATTATTCAAGGCTGGTGTGTGTTCAAGCAAAAGACTTTGTGTGTGTGGAACAAAAGAAGAAGAATCATTTGAGTGCATGTGGCCTAATACACTTGTCTTCATTTCTTTCTATGTTTTCCGTGCATTCTTACAGGTGTTTAAATGATTCTAAAATATTGATAGCACACTAGTGTGATACACAACAAAAATCACCTATACATGTCATTTATCTGATTAAGTCCCATTTTCTCATTTGTTCTCACTTTAGTCCTCACCTTGCTTTGTTTCATAAATTTTGTTTTAAATTCCAATCCTATTTATTATCTCTAAATCTATTGGACACATATAGAAAATAATATTTCAATTCTATACAATGAAAATGCATATGCAATGTATGAACCAATATTTATATGCAATGTAAGGTTATTTGTGGTTGGGGTGTTACAGATTATGTGATGTCCATATGGCCCGGCGAAGAAGTTACCTATATTAGTTCCAACAACATATGCAAGGTTGAGGAAAATTCAAACAGTCGCGATGATATATACTCGTCAGAATTCGTAAACAACATCGCAGCTTCTGGCATGCCAAACCACAAGCTAACCCTGAAAATCGGAGTGTCGGTCATGTTGCTTCGTAACACAGATCAATCATCTAGCCTGTGCAATGGTACTAGGCTAATAATCACACAGTTAGGAAAACACGTGGTGGAAGGTGAGATTATATTTGTATGCAACAACGGACAAAGGGTCTTGGTGCCTCGAATACTTTTAATGCCGTCAGATCTCAAATTGCCTTTCAAGTTCCAAAGAAGGCAATTTCCGTTAGTTGTTTGTTTCGATATGATAATCAACAAAAGCCAAGAACAATCACTTTCACATGTCGGTTTTTACCTCTTCAAGCCTGTATTCTGCCACGGTCAGATGTATGTTGTTGTTTCCAAAGTAAAAAAGTAGAGTTGAATTGAAGATACTCAGTTGTGACAATGAAATCAACTTGAGAAAATCCACGAAAAATGTTGTATACAAAGATGTTTTTCAAAATTTGTAGCCGAAATATGAATGATGCATAATTTTTTTTTTTTGCAATAAAAAAGGCAAGATGTTTGTTACTAAAGCGAAAAATGTCTCATTTAAATAAACAGTCAATATAATATTTATATCCTAATTAATGAGATGGTTTAATCGCTTGTAAATCACCGCTTCAAAAGTTGTACACGCAATACGACTGACACATACATTTACTCTCAAGTAAAAATGTCAGTGTGTTCATTACGCATACATTTACTCTCAACAAAAAATGGCGCAATATAATTTCATTTTCGCATTTAAATAAAACGTTAAATATTTATTTCTATTCATCTCAAATCTCGCCAATCACACTGGTCTCCTGATGGTATTATTATAATTTGAAATACAACCCAAAATGTGTTCGGCAACCTTTTCGGGTCTTAAATTTAGGCTTGGTTTGTTAAACTAGCCCTAAAATATGGGCTACGAGACCTGCTTGTTTGGCCCGATTAAAGGATTACTCCCTGTTAATATCCAATTAGACCCGTATTAGCCTATCAGGAGTCCACTAATTATAAATGGCTATCTTGGTTTTGGGGTTCAATCTTGTTCAAACTGTGATGAGTCAAAGCCTCGATCCAAATTCCAAGGTCAATGACAATTAATATTAACATTTAATCAAGGAATACTTAAATACTACATCTTCTTATATTTAAACCAAATATCTTGAGCATGTCAATTTCTGAGTTCTGACCACGTGGACTGTCTTGTCCTATGACACTGCCAATAAAGTTAACCAAATATCTCTGGCTCTGCTTCGTACGAGTTTTTGGGTGGAGTCACGTCAATTGAAGCCTTCAACAACCAGGGATGACAATTGCTACTTTATCTATCGGCTACTAACTCTATTATACTCCGTTAATACGAGGATTACCCACTTTAATCAGATTTGAGTATGAATACAAGTAACAACTGCATTTTATTGTACGAACACAGTTAGGATGTAAATATAACTTTATTCTATCCATATTCATATGTATACTTACTGGATAATGTCCATACTCAAATCTATTATCCGTACTTGTACTTATATGTATATAATTTAATATGTGTATATATAATATATATCATATAATCGATATTATAATACATTTACATTTAAGTATTATCACTAATTTAAAGTATTATAACTCTAAATTAATATAGTCTTTAAATTATAATCTCTATTATAATATTAAATAATTATTATTATACGTTCATATTCAACAACTTATTATCATTTGCAACAAATTATTAATGTAATAACAAATCAAATGTAATAATTTATGAATTATATTCTACTAGATTTTTTATGTTTAAAGACATTCGGATATCAATTTTATTTTTTAGTAGTATATTATGTATATTTATTTATTCATATCTTATGTATTATTCTAAGTAATATTTTAAAACTATTGCCATGTTATTATTTTTTGGGCTAATTAAATGTATTTATATGATAAAAAAATAAATACTTTTTAGGAAAGTAGGTACCCACAGGATAAAATATGAATAATAAATTTTGCTACTCATATAAATATGGATATGAATAGACTATGCTTTGCAGGTAAGAGTAGAGTAAAGACATTAACATATTTCGAGGGCTGGACGATGGAATTTGGCCGAAATCCAACATAGCTTGGCCGGTTTCCTATCAAACCATATTCCCAAAGCACAAAAATTCAACCGCCAAAACGTCCCCAGAATTACAAAACTGCAATTATGCCAACTTGTCAAACTTTTTGAAGAACACACACTCAATATCTTGGACCGCATCATTCTCTTATAAGACTTATAAGGCTCAGGTGAGGTCAGTAGGCCACATAACTGATAACCCTGTCATGAGAATAAGGAAAGGATTATTTGTTGGTGAAACTCTTCCGTTGAAATTAATCGACACTATCGTAAAGTTTTAGCAACGAGTAATTAAAGATAATTTTCAGTAAAACAGGGTCATCAAAACTGTTGTGCCATACCAATGGGTTTGATTCTTTGGATTTGTCGTATCATTTTGTTTTCCTTACGTGGCTTTACCATAATTTTCACAAATTTTACAAATTCAAGGGGTTTAAAATTTTACCAATGTGCTAATGTTTAATTCTCTAAAAACTTGAGTGCGCTACTGTAGTTCTTAACTCTTTATTAGATTCAAACATACCAAGAAAATAAAATTAATTCATTCATTAAAATTTCCATGAAAAACTCATTTTTGATGTCCAACAACTTGAGAATTATGCATGATCAAACGAAAAAAAAAAAATAATCAAAGTGCAGATAATACCTTCGAAGTTTCTAGTTCGAGCACCTTTGAAGTTTGATATCTGAATGGTTGAGTATATGGTAATTTTATGATATTGGTTATCAAAATCAATAAAGTATACAATTTTATTATGTAATTGTTATTTTGAATATTATTTTTAAAAAAAACACATTTAATTTAGAGGATATTATCCAGCATCTTCACTTTGGGGATTTAAATGTCAGAAACAAAAATCAATCTAAACAATCACTAAAATACAACACGTTCAATTTAAATTTTCAAAATGTATGAAGTGTTTTCCATGCGCTTTCTCTCTCCTCTCCCATCATAGCTCTCTTGCGTTTCCATTATTTCCTCTCTTTCCTCCTCACTCTTCTCTCTTCTCTCTGCACCTCCTATCGACTTCTCTTCCCCATCCACCCACCTTGTCCGCTTCTTCTCATCTTTTATTTATTCTTTTTCTTGCGCTTGTATTTCATTATGTCTTCTTCTTTTTTTTGTTGTTTGAGATTTGACAAGAGAGATTATGGTGGGAAGCTATTCTGGTCGGCGACGACAATGATGGGTGAGAGAGGGATCGAGACGAACGAGAGAGTGCGAAGGAGCTAGAGTGTTTTGACGGCAATGAGAGAGAGAGAGAGATAGAGAGAACGAAGAAGTGCGTGAGATTGAGAGAGAAGGATGGCAGTGGCGGCTAGGGCTACAAAATCCTAACTTTAGCCCTAATCTCCTTGTTATTTTTTTTAAATTATATCTTAGCTATTGAAATATTTGGTAATTACATAGGTTTGTTATCATTTTATATTAATTGGTAACCGAGTTGTTCCCGTTTTGTATTTTTTGTATTTAGTTTGGTCTAATTTTTATATTTAATTTTGTATATGAAAAATTAAGAACGACTCGTACTCATTTTGAATATGGTATATGAGTACATTTTGTTCTCGTTCTGCGCTCATTTTTCGTATTTGGAATTCTGAGTACAAGTTGGTCTCATGCTGTACTCATTTTTGGCTCGTGTTCAACACGCGGTTAAACTTCTGACGCGTGGTCAAAATGTTAAATTTTGATATTTTTGAAATTGCATTATGAATTTCGCTATTTTTGTATACATTTTGAATGTTGTTGCTTTTCTGAATTTTTTTAAAATATTTCTGAGTTTTTTCCTTTAATTTATTGTGTTTAGCACGGGAATTGCACTAATGACTTAATAAAACAAACTGTTGTGGCATGATTCACATTGATTATAAGTTAAAAACAAGATTGGATAATAAACAATTTCCTTTCTTAGTCTATTAAGATGTCTTTTAAAGTATAAAATTATGGATTAACAATCGATTCAAAGTGTACAATACCTTAATCTCACTATTGTCATTGTTGAGTTAAAAAATATATCAATTAAACTTGCAAATACCGGTGATCGTCATTCTTTTCTTAAAGAGATTACCATATTCATAGTCAAAATTTTGTTCATACTTTCCAAGATGATTAGATTAACTGAAAGCGATGTGAACAAGAAAAAGCGCATCACGGTTTAGAAAAAAAGGCAAAAACAAGAGGAGTTTCTACGGTAGAGGTGACGAATTTTGACTGTGGAATGGAAATTTTTTAAAAGTAAGACTGTTTTTTGTTACCAATGTTCCTGTCCTTGCGTTGCCCTGTCAACAAGTAAAGTATGGAGAGTGTCGGTTTTTGCCTTTATTGTGTTATCTAATGTTCAAATTATGCACACACCCGGATTGACTTTTCCTGTATTTATGACATATATCAGTCTTGCGTGTTGACAAAAAGCCTCCCATATTTAATCAGGTCCCCCAAACCCAAAGTTAATGTGCATAAGGCTACTTTGTGGATATAATTCGTCTCTAAAAGACATCAAAATCGAGTATTGTGATAAAGTATACATGAAAGTTTTAATTTTTGATTGCAATGAATAGAAGAAGATTGAGAAAAGCGATGATAGTGGGTAGCATGTGGCCTATGAGACTTTTTGTGCCTTGTGATTGGTGATGATTGATGGAAATTGGAAGGACTGAATGGAAAGTCAAAGGCTCTTTGAAATCATTAGCCACTCCGATCCTATTCGAAAACCTTGTAGACACACATGCCCCCGTGAGTTTCTCGTCACTTCATTCTCATTAAATTCATCACTATTGTATCATGAGAATTTTAAAGAAAATTTGTACAAGAAAATAAGGTTGGTGACGCAAGTGAATTGTTTTTTGCTTTAATGAAAAATTAAACGTCAATGAGCAAAATAGTTTAATCTTGTAGAGTAGTAGTAGTCAAATTATACGTTAAAAGTTTGAGGTCCTATAAGTTCAAAACTCGTCTTCATTGAGTGGAGTATTTATTTTAGTAAGCTATGAGAAGTAGTTTGAAACAAATTTAAAAAAAAAATCTACTTTTTTTATAAGTAATTTCTCAACTTAAATTAAACATATTTTTACTGAATAAGCTTATAGTTAATTAGTAATTGAATCAACTTTAACACTAAGGAGATTGAGAGTTTGATTCCCACACCGGATAAATAAAATCACTTATTAGAAAAAAAACTAAACATATTTTTTCCAAGAAAAAATAGACAATATTAGTGAACATTTAAATAGATTACATGCTTAATGTACATTGTTTTTCACTGTAGAATTACTGGGGACAAATTATGAAAAAGAATAATGTGCTATGTTCATTTGAGAATATATAGCAATATTTGTTATATTTTAATGATTAGTTCATACTTCAAATCAAAAAATATAAACATCAACGGGACAAAAAGAGAGTGGGCAATGAGTAATATGCAAGTTCCAGCCCCCTCCACTCAATGGCATGAAAATGAAAAGACCATACAGTTAACGGTGGATTTTGATCCATTCTATTCAAGTTTCCATTTTTATATTATCCTTCCAAACGTAGATCAATACATTAGAGTCAGACGAGACACTTTCTCATGGGAACGAGAGAGAGATTCACCGACTACGTACTCTTACCCTTTAAAAATAAAAAGGCACATTTTACCCTTGAGGGGTGACCGAGCGGATAAGGTACGCTGACTTAGATTGGTAGGCGCGGATTCGAGACTTGGGAGCAACGTAAATTTCGGGTAGCCCCGGTTGTCCATCGAGCCCGCGTTTGCATAGAGTTGAGTTGTTTAGGGCCGATCCGTTTGTCCTTGGTGAGGTGTTACGGTGATCACACTCGTGCACGACCCTAAATCCGCTGCCGGGTGTCAGCTATGACTCACAAGAACATTCTGTAGCAGGGATGGTACATTCCGGTTTAAGTATGCATGGTAACGCCTAATATGGTATATCACCTACCGGTCGTCCCACCTTTCTCTTTGGCAAAAAAAAGGCACATTTTTTCATTGAATTTCAAGGCTTTCATGTCCCCATTTAACACCTTCCTCATTTATATCACCTGGGTTTTCTCTCTTCCGTGTCTCTTCTTCTCCATGTTTCTTTCATCTTCCATGACATCACATTTCTAAATTG
>CAODLS010471293.1:0-10875 GCA_948243855.1 Flueggea neowawraea | reverse complement strand
TATTGCTTGTGGTATTTGCGAACTGTTTTCAAAACAGACTCTGTGAGGCATGTATGAGGCGCTCTGGAGTGTTATTCCTCACTAGGACTCACCCCCGTTTTATTTTATATTATGGATGATTCTATCTTCTAGGTGCACAGATTTTAGGTTCGGTGTTTATTCCGCATCTTGGACACCCATGAGGAGACGTTTTGGTTAGTGATGCCTATTGTTCGGGCGTCTGTTATTTTGTAGAGCTCTGTACTAGATTACTGTGGGGTGTTGGGTTGTATGTATACTCTGATATATTTATTGTATTTGGTTTTACCAAAGTATGTGGTTTGTATACGTTTGATATATATTTATATATATTGAGTTATATATAAACTGTTTTAAACTATAAAATATTTTTCCAATAAATGTTTTAGAAATTAAATGATGTGTAGAAATTTTGAATCTTTGGAAGGCTTGTGCGGGATGGGTCGGGCTTCTATAGACGGTCTGCCTCGTACGCCGGTCATGGTCCCGGGAATGAGTCGTGACATTTATTCACCCCTTCCTTTAACATTTTAGGTTATTCAGTGTTTATAACATTAGATTGTCGGCGCTCAGTAAGGCATCTGGTTCAGTAGCAATTGTTCTTTTGCTTGGGTCTTAGTATGTCAGCTCAGTAGATGCTCCACACTGGATTTCTTATGAGTTATTTTATATAAGAATGTTTGGGTTATTTGGATTTTTTTTATAAATATTTTCTTTATGTTTCAACTTATGTATATGTTTTGTTACTTACTAATATTATCTTTCAAACTGTTTTTATAAATGAAATCTGTTACTTATTTTAGTTAATAAATGTTTTTAATAAATGAATAAGTTTGATAAAATTAGGGGTGTCAATTCGTGTTATTGTGTCGTAATCGTGTCATGTCATTTATATGTCACAAATCATTATACAAGATATAAACATTATAAAAATTAAATTCACGTCAATCATGTCGTGTCGTATCATCTCACAAAGTAGTGTTATCATGTCAGAAATTGACATCCTTAGGTAGAATATATGATTCCCAAGGCTTGTGAGAGATGGTATGATCTCTATTTCGGTTCGTTTCGTACGACGGTTATGGTTTGATCTCAGGTCATGACACAAACCATAAAACCCAATGGAAAGTTTGTCTTTATAGGAAATTGAGTCAAAGCTCTAGTTGAAACTATTAGAGCTTATCATTTACTTTTAGATACTCGAGACCATTTGGATTTTTTTCTCGAATATAGGATCGTTGTTGAGGTTATGAGAAGTTGGGAAAAACTACTAGGCATAAAATTTATCTTTGTTCCATGTTTACATTTTAGAAGTAGAAAAGTCTGATTTTTAAAAAAAAAGTAGAAAAGTCTAACTTATTTTTTATTTTGATCATAGTAGAGACCTCGTTAAACTAATTAAAAATAATTAAATATTTTAAAAATCTGAAATTTTGAGAAAATTAAAAAAACACATATCTTGATTGTGTTCAAGTCAAGTTATTATGTTTTTGTTAAATTTATGTAGATAAACCCCTTAAAAGGGGAATATGTATCAAGCTCTTCATCTACATGGCAAAAAAGGAAGCTTAACATGCTCTTCTCCATGACCATTACTCAAAGAAACACCTTGCCACACCAATTACAGGTGCAAAATCCACCAAGGGAGAGTAAAAACAGCCATACTAAGCTTGATTTATTACATGCATAATTATGTTAGAGTAAAATTTAAGTGAAATAGGGTCAGTATGAACATCTTTGAAGCCAGAATGGGCTTCAAAATAGGAAAAAATGAAGGCAGAGGCAATAAAGACCTTTAGAGTTGAGAGAGAGATGAGAAAGGGATAATTTTTTCTTAATTAAAATAATATTTTCTTGAAAGTATTAATTGTTAATAATGTTCTAGTTCAGTTTCCAAAAGAAAATGTTAAATGTATACAAGGCAGAAAATATAGTACGAGGACTGAATTTCACCCCCTTAAAAAGTAGGATGCCTTTATCCCACCTTGTCTCAGTACACCCAAATCCGACGCCGTTTCTTCCTCATATCACGTCCACCTAGCAATAGCACGACAGAAACTCGCCATCATCATTTCCCCTCCTCCGATCATTCCGCCATGGAGTTACCACCAGTCACCACCGACCGAACCCAAAAATTCATCGGAGACCTAGAAATTCAAAAGACAATTATAACCTCATGCACAAAATTATTCACAGACTTAACCACCCACTTCACTTCCCTCCACAACACTCTCCTCCAAAAAACCCAATCTCTCGACTCCAAGTTCCGCTCCTTAAATGCCCATTCCGAAATTACCTTCCAGTCTCTCTCCGAACGACGCCGTTCCATCCCCGACCTCGAATCCGAACTCTCCGCGAAAATCTCATACCAGAAAGAAACTTCTTTGTCACAATCGACGAACCCTCCGGAGACCTTATCCGAGTCGCTTCGGTTCCACGCGCGGAGAATGGACTCCGGGGGATTGTTGAGGTACGTTGTGTCGAAGAGGAAGGAGTCCGTGGCTCTACGCGCGGATATGGGGCGTGCGTTGAGTGAGGAAGCGGTGGACCCGGCGAGGTTGGTGTTGGATGCGGTGGAGGAGTTTCTGAGGGATAAGAAGGATGGAGTTGGCGTGACGGATAAGAGGTGGGCTTGTGGGTTGTTGGTGCAAGCGGTTTTTGCAGAGACCAAATTACCGTTTGCGAGGAAGGTGGTGGAGAGAGTGACCGGAGTTTTGGAGAAGTGGAAGGATGAGGGGGGCGGGATTGTGGGCCCGACGGAGGCGGTTATGTTCTTGCAGATGGTGATTGGGGTTGGATTGAAGGATATGTTTGGGGAGGAGTTGTTGAGGAAGCTCGTGGTGGAACACGCAGCTCGAAGGGATATGGCTAAGATTGCTTCCAATGCTGGGTTTGGTGATGAGATGGGAGGTATGTTGAATTAATATCTGTTGGTTTCCTTTTTATTTTTCTTTAATATGAATTGCACGTCTTCTTCTTGTTGTTTTTGTTCTGTATGTGATTCTGTAGCTTTGATCCTTGTTGGGATCATTGGGAATGGTAATGTATGTTGTGATGTTTCTGCTTTGTGACATTGATAATTGGACGTAAGTTGGGTTGTTTTCTTGGAACTGTTTTTAGTGTGTTTCTGCTGACTATAATGAGTACGGGTTGGCTTTTTTTTCTTCTTGAGAACCGTTTTTAGTGAGTTTCTGTTAATTGGAGAGTTACAATGAATATTCTTTGAAAGAGATGCTGATGTGAGAATGGAGGAGACGATGAGAGGGAAGAGGTTGGGTTAGGTTAAAAAGGATATGCTTGTATATCGTACTGATACCTTTAACTAATGGTGCCATGTAGGCCGATCAAGTGTCAGCAATGAAAGGAGGATTGATTTTTGAAAAATGCAAATGTTGTGGCACTAAACTTCTTAATGGCATCTAGCTCGGACTCTCTCATAGAGGAAAAATAACACAAAGCATTAAATTTTCTTTTTATCACCTTTTGCATGACTTTGTGATGGTTTGGAAAGGCATTATAATTAAATGCACTACTCTTCAATCCATTAAGGACTTGCATGAATGATGCAGTTGTTATTATGTTAGAGGCTTGCTTTATGAAATATTGGCCAAGAAGGAGGTGATTTGAATCCATAAGGCATGTGATTGCTGATGGATAAAGACTAACTTCTGTAGTTGTTGCTTGCAGTGGCCTGCATACTGGTTTTATATTAGCTGAAAATGGAATTAGATTCTATGTCAAGTATTTGTAGGGTAAAACCGTGAAGGGGACTTTGTGAAACAGCAATTGAAATTTAGATGAGTTGCTAAGATGATTTTTCTGGTTGAGTACTTGATGGTAGCCATCAAATACTTTTGGCTGTGATATTTTCTTCTGTTCCCTTTTTTTCTTTTCATTTATGTAGTTGTTTAGGCAGTTAATTGTTTCCAATGCTAGAGATAACATATTCCATTTTTAAAGATTCGAGGAAGCTGATATCCTCTGTGTTTTCTGTGAATAACTATGATAAGAAATTGCTTTCATTTTCTACTTCATTACTTGTGTAGATAGCAAAATTTGCATGAGCAGGTCATAGAAAATTGGTAATTTATATTGTTCAGGTAGGAAGATATACATATTTTGTACTTAAAAATGTGGTAGATAAAAAAATCTGTGTTCGACTAATTATCTAAACTTCTGTTTGTCATGTCAAGCAGTTAGGCTTTATGGTCGTAGTGGATATAGCATGGAGCAATGTGCAATGTCTTGTCTAAAATATGGAATCAGTGAACTAGAGTGAGAAGAATTAGACATTCAAATTTTAGCTGTCTGAAATTGTGGCGTGCAGTTAGACCAAGAATTTTTCTTTTTTCCTCTTCTGTCTGTTTGTAGATACTATAACTTGGCCTTTTACTCTTATTCCAGAAATGATTATGCTAGTTTGTGTTGTTTGTCCTCTTTCATGCGTATAGATATAATCGATGAATTGGTGAAGAAGGGGAAGGAGATAGAAGCCGTGTATTTTGCCTGTGAATCTGGTTTGGCAGAAAGATTTCCACCAGTTTCGCTGCTCAAGTCTTATCTTAAGAACTCAAAAAAAAATGCCACCAATATATTGAAGAATGGCAAATACAGTGCAGCTGCAACGGTATTTCTGCATATATAGTCAATTTTTCATAATTTAATTCTTTGGTAATATGTAGAGTTTGCAAAATTGTATATTTGCTATCGATTTTTCAGGAGGAGTCAAATGCCCTGGAGCTAAATTCTATTAGAGCAATCATAAAATGTGTAGAAGATAACAAGCTTGAACCAGATTTTTCGCTAGATGTTTTAAAGAAGCGGGCTACACAACTGGAGAAAATCAAGGCAGATAGGAAGAAGAGCTCAGCTGCTACAGCTTCTAAACCTCGAAATAAACGAGGTCACAGCGCTAATGATAATCGAAGCAGTGGACTGCCTGGTTTTCGTCCAGCCAAAGCTGCAAAATTTTCAAATGTTTACTCCTCTTTTGGACACCGGACCACTGCTTCCCCAACACAACCTAGCCCAACTTATCCCCCACCTCGGTTCAGCCCTGCTGCAAGATACTCTGTGTCCTACAACTATCCTAGCCAGGGTATCTACGAAGGTCATTCGACAACTTCTTATGCTTCATCTTACAGTTTTCCCCACACTCAAAGTCCTACCATAATTCCTCAACAGCACTACTCAGTCCCACATGACAATGTAAGCGCTGCTGGTTTCCATAGTAGTGTTTCTTATGGCGGGCAGTCCAGTTATGCGTATGAGTATGGTTCTGATACTCAACCTGCATACCATTCTTCGTCTTCAACACTAGACTACGAGCAGGGAGGATTAGCCAGATGATGAGGGATATTTTTTTTTATCGTTTTCCATTTGGAAACCTTATCATCTGGAGGTTAGTTTTCCTTTTGGGTCTTTCCATTTAATTTGCAAGTTTTGCAGATCCTGTCAACTTGATTGTTCTTACTTTCAAGAAATGTTTTGAATAAGTCAATAACAGGTAGTTTTGTACATGATGAGTAGTTTTGTACATCTGTCTCTCTTTTTCTCGACTCCTCTCTTTCCCTTTCACCTCTCTTACCTCTCTCTACTTTGTCTCTTCCTTTCCACGCTCCTCACCTCTCTTCTCCTTTGGCCGCCGCCGTGGGAAGAAAGACGGATGACTCAAATAAAAAACGAAAGAGAAAAGACGATCAACAATAGATCAATGGAGACCAACAATGGGAGAGAACCAAATTGAGGAAGACTAAGGATGGCAAAGAGCGAGTTTGAGGAAGTTCGATGATGAGGAAGAACGAGATCGAGGGAGAGCAACTCGACGACAAGGGATACCGAGAGATCGGCGACAAGAGAGTGATCAGAGAGTGAGTAAGGGGGGAGAGAGAGAGGTCGTAATGGGCGACATAGGGGAGGGCGGCATGGCGGAAAAGGGACGACATGACTAGAGAGGGCGGCGGCTAGGGTTTAAAAACCCTAAATGCAGCCGTAATCTTTAATTATCCTTTTAGTCCTTTTATAATTGTAAAATCACAAAATAATACCATTTGTTTAATAATAATTGCAAAAGTTCTAAATATTGAACTTGAATGAAACCAAAAGATTCAAAATATTGACTAATGTGAATAAGTTTTTTTTATTGTAGTCATTATGTACTCATCTGTGATACCTTTTAATTTGTAAAAATAATACCTAATTTGATTGAGATCAATCGAACAAGTTTGGTTTAGTTTGCAATCAAAACAAGTTCATTTAGTTTATGAAAATAGTACATAAATTTGTTTCGTACTCAACTTGTTCTCGTGTTGTACTCGAATAATAAAGAAAACATTAAATTTCAGTTTGTTCTCATTGTGTTTGTACTCATATTGTACTCTACATGTACTCGGTTATACTAATCAAAACAGTTCTATTTTTGCCATTATACTAGTTGTACTATTTATGTTCTCCACGTGTACTCTAGTTGTTCTTCATATGTACCTAGTATTTACTGATTAGCAGAGCCTTCGTTAATACTATCTACTCAGGTTGTACTCCATATATACTCGGTCTTTACTGGTCAACAGAGCTTTCATAACACTACTTTGTACTTAAGTTGTAGTTGAGTTGTACTATGTACTCGGGTTGTACTTGAGTTGTACTATGTACTCGGGTTGTACTTGAGTTGTACTCTTTCTCATTGGTTTAAATAGTTTGGTCAAAGTGCGATCAACAGTTTGACCGCATGGTCAATACGTGGTCAAATTATTATTTTTTAATATTTTATCCTGTATTTTTATTTTTGATATGTTTTCAAATATTGTTATATTTAAGAAATTTTTTTTTTATTTTGTTGCCTATTTGTGATAATCACCATGAATATTTTGATGTAATCCTTATTCTAAACATTGTAACACAAGGAATACAAATAGAAAATTAATCGGTCTCTTGGGAATAATTAATGCTAACTCTTTTCAATTTGCATTCTATTTCTTATACACATGTTTCTTTGTGCGGAAGGCGAGATGATTGTTTGTAATTATCACTTTTAAAAAAGATTTTCTGAAAGTTTAAGAAGTCTTGATGGGGAAGTCACCAGATATATGACCATTTTGCCCTTACGTGTCTATAAATTAATGTCACCAGTTACCTGAAGAGACATACAAACGCACTACTACTCCTCCTCCTCCTAGAGTAGAGGCTGAAGAGAAGAATAGGTTCGGATAGAGGGAGAGCTTACAAAAGAGATATGGAAAGTGTTGGCGATGGAAGCTTCAACTCATATCCCAAAGTTCCTGAGATCAAGTTTCCTAAACTCTTCATCAACAGACACTTCGTTGACTCAATTTCAGGTTTATTTGCTTTCCCCCTTTCTGTGTTTTCTTGCATGGAATATATCGAGGTGTTTATTGTAATGTTTATTTGAGGTAAATTTGATAAAAATAGATTAAAAAATAAATTATACAGTAAAAATTAAAAAAAAAATGCACTTTTTAAAAAGCAAAGTACCTTTGTACATTCTTATTAATTATTTTTCTCCCATTACATTCTTATTTTTTTATCATTTCATCACATTAATCTATTTCCTTGTTATAAATACATCTCTTTTTTGGCAATCAGATTCGATAGATCCTTTATCTTTGTACATATGTGAAATTGGTTGGTTGTTTTCAGATTAATCTGTTTTTATATTTTGAATAATATATGTGATTAATTTTGTCTTTTACATTAAAAAAGTGAATATTTTGTTAAAATTTTGAAACATGCAACATTACTAAAGATATAATTTAATGACTTTTTTTTAAACAGGTAATGATTATTTCTTGAAAAGAAAGGATACTATTTTTTTAATAAAAAAATAATACCAATTTGGCAAGTAAAGTTTTTACATGGACAGGAAAAACTTTGGAGACAAAGGACCCAATAAATGGAGAGGTAATAACAAGAATTGCAGAGGGAGATAAGGCAGACGTTGATGTTGCCGTCAAGGCTGCTCGCCGTGCCTTTGATCATGGCCCCTGGCCCCGCATGTCCGGCTTTGTATGTCTTCCTTCTATATCTTCTCTCTTCTCATTCTTTTCTTTTGTTTCAGAAATACTATAAAAATATAATCCACACTTAAACATATTTTGATTCTCATACTTATTATTATCTCTGCGCCACTACCCTTCCATTGATTTATTTATTTTTGTTATTAACCAATAAACACTGAATATGCTATTCACAAAATACCTATATATATACTTAATATCTTGGCCATGTATTGTTTAGGAAAGGTTTGATATATATAGGGGTGACAATTCGTGTTAGTCGTGTCGTAATTATGTCATTATATTTTATTGTCACACATCATTATACAATCATTATACATCACATAAATATTAAAAAAATTGAGTTTGTGTCATTCGTGTCGTGTCGTAATTGTGTACACCGTAATCGTGTTATCGTGTCATAAACGTGTCAATAATTGTCAGTCATATCCGATGGTGCAGGTTACCAAAGGTTAACCGGTTCCAAATCCAACCAATATGTCAAAGCTTCACTGAGCATAGCAAGAGAATCAGCAATAAATAGGGACTCCCTTACCCCAATGGGTCTGCAAGAATTCTAAGTATGGTTTTAGTTCTGAACACACAACTATTGTTTACAGTTTCGTTGTTTGTGTGAGAGGACTTGGAAATATATACACTGTGAGCCCGTGAAAAGCAAGTGACTCTCTCATATTCTTCACATGCTCATTCCCATTTTGAACCTTATTTTTAGTGGTGCTCACGACAAGAGGAAGCACATTTTGAAATTATTATAAAAGCTTTAAAATATTTTTTTCAAGTTATCCATTTTTTATGTGAAAAACTCTATTTGACAATTATTCTAAAAAAATTGATTCAATAGACTAGACGTTAGGGCTGGACATGACCCGGGTTAAATTCAAATCAGGCCATGTCCAAATTATTTGTCCATTTAAGTGCTCCCAGCCTTTCTTTACACGTTGGGCTCTTCTTAGTCTTAATTGTCCTGAATACTCCTGACAAGGTCGCTTTGTTTTTCCTGAAAAATATGTGAATGTGCAAGTAATGATAATTAAGATAGCTGTTATATTATATTTAAGTTCTCTTGTTTATCGGCAAACAACTAGTCCAAACACTAGTTCCAACGTAGAACCACCGAGGAGTATAGTTCACAAAAACTAAAACAATTACTAAAATATATGGAGAGGGAAGATTTAAACTTACACCTATCCTCACATCGACCCCTCGGTCAAGCCAATATAGTAAATTTACATAAGCATCTCTTGATGTGGGGGAAGTGAACTGGAGACAAGTACGTGTCAAGCCATGGCAGGTATAAACCACAAAATCTCAATAACTCAGGGTGTGAAATATGCCATGCCAGCCAAAGCTTGCCTCGATTTCTCCAAACACAAACCCGAATATGGTCAAAACCGAATCCTCATCCAAACACACATGGCGCTATGATCACTTGTGTACTTCCAGAACACACACTTTGCCTCCAAAGCACACAAGTGAACATAATGTTCCTGTCCATTAAGAAAGAAAATTTAACCAACTCAACATGCAACTCCTCAACCACACCGCTTTTCTTCAACAGCTGTGCATCTCCTTGTTTCTTCTTCCACTTCTTCCCTTCTTTATACTCATGTTCTTTGTTTCCTTGGTGATTACACCCTTTCTGTGTAGTTTTATGTCGGCTTGCTTGGTGTTTCAGGTTGTATCTTTAGAATTGAAGTTTGTCGCTTCCTTGGGAGCTACTGTGCGTGCTACTAAGGCATCACAGATTGCTCGGAGATCAAAGAATGACGATGAGATGCATGTGATTCAACAAGAAGGCAGTACTGCTGTGTTGGACACTTGGAACCTCCAGTCCCCGTCTCAATGTGAAGAACAGGAAGGAGATTTTGGAGGGTTTTTAGTCCAAGAATATTCTGATACCGAAGAGTACAAATCGGTATAATTCAATGAATATATCTTACATTTTTCAATTTTCTTTTTGTTTTCTTTTTGATAGAAAAGTGAAATTGTTTTTTTTTTGCAATTTTATGAAATTTTGTCCTTTTGGAGAAAGATGGAGGAAGGATACATTAGAATAAACTAAAACTGACCTCCACTCCACGTTTGAGTTCATATGAGTATGATATGACTGCCTTTCTCTTAATTTTGTTGTTGTTAGATGGATATTTTGTTCTACATGTGTGTTCTTGAAACTTGTATAATGTTTCCATGGGTCGGTCCTAAGTATATAACCACAAACAATTAGCTTAATTATGTTCCCTCCCTATATGTCTTACGTTCCATGCATGTTCAAGGTTGAAATTAAGTGGCACGTATTTTAGGGTAATAATTGATGAAGTAAATTGAGAAATTATAATATTTTTATTAGGAATGTAAATGAGTCAAGCCTCTCATGAATAATTCGGCATTTAGTTAGATATATGACAAGTTAAGTTTGAATAAGTCAAGTTTGACCAGTCCAAAACTGAAATTGAAATATTGTGAGCAAATTCGATAATAGACTTGTGAACAATATTAAAATAAGTAGAGAATTTGTCTCAATTGAATGAATTATAAATTTACAAATTTACTAATCAAATGAGTTTGACTTGTTTGTCAATTAAACGAGTTATAGAAGAACTTGAAAATACTTAAATTTTAATTTGAAATAAACTAAGCTCAACGTAAAATTTAATTACAGGCCGAGCTATCGAGTTCGTCAAATTTTACACAAACAAAGTTTACATATATAGCATAGTACACTTAGAATTTAAACTTGCAATATTTGTAGACTACCCATCGATGCTAGTAATTGGACTGGGACGACGTAGGTTGAAGCCTTGAATTTGATGGCGGCCCGAAAAGA
>CAODLS010471168.1:0-11287 GCA_948243855.1 Flueggea neowawraea | reverse complement strand
ACAAGACTGATCTCAAGTGGTCATCGTGCTCCTCCCTACTCCTCAAGTATATCAGAATGTCATCGATGAAGACAATCATGAACCGATCCAAATACGGTATGAACACTCTGTTCATCAAATCTATGAATGTCGCTGTTGCATTGGCCAAGCCAAATTACATCACCAAGAATTCGTAATGACCATATCTAGTTTGGAATGTTGTCTTAGGAATGTTCTCACCTCTAATCCTCAACTGATGATATCCCGACCTCAAGTCGATCATAGAAAACCACTGCGCACCCTGCAACTGGTCGAACATATCATCTATCCTCGAAACTGGATATTGGTTCCTCACCATTACCTTGTTCAACTATCGTTAATCGATGCACATACGAAGGCTCCCCATCCTTCTTCTTAACAAACAGCACTGGAGTGCCCCAAGGAGAATTGCTCAGTTGAACAAATCCCTTGTCTAGCAACTCCCTCAATTGAGTCTCCAACTCTTTCAGTTCTGCCGGTGCCATCCGATACGGTAGAATCGATATCAGATCAGTACCAGGTTGTACCTCTATAGCAAACTCAATCTTCCGATTAGGCGAAAATCCTGGTAACTCCTCTGGAAATATATCAAAAAAATCTCGTACCACAGGTATGTCTCCAATCCTCAACTTTGATCATTCGGACTCAGTCAGAAGAAAAGCCAAATATGCCTCACATCCTTGGTGAATCATCTTCTCTGCCCTAACATCTGACATGTATCCCTGTACGACATTGTCTCAGTCACCCTAATAACAGAACTCAGTCTGATCAAACGGTCGAAAATATACTCTCTTGGCAAAGAAATCCAAAGTCGCATGCCAGTCAGAGAGCCAATCCATGCCTAGGATAACGTCAAACTCTCCCACGTCTAGCAAGATAAGATCAGCCACCAACGCATGACCATCAATGGCAACCACAAAACCTTGGACCCCATATTCAGTCAACATCTTGCTACTCAAAGGTGATGAAACTCTAACAACCTATCCAACTGACGTAATAATAACCCAACACGCTCAACAAAAGGTGGGTTGATGAATGAATGTGATGCTCCAGTATCAAATAAGACATATGCATGAGTACCAGATATAGAAAGCGTACCAGTAACTGCGACATTGAAGGTCTAAGTCTCCTGACGGGTAAGATGATATACCTGGGCCTACCCTCCTGTAGCAATGCTTTAAGATGTCTGGCCTCTACCACTTCTCTGACCACCCTGACTTTGGCTCTTAGAGCCCCTTTCAGCTCATCTACTCGTACCGATACTCACTATACCTTAGCCTCCTACAATCAACTGTCTTGCCCGAGCCTCAACAGCCTATTTCACAGGACACTCTACTACCTTGTCCCCCGTCTTTCTATAATGGAAACCATTTTTGGTCTCTCTGTGGCATACCCTAGGTGCCTCTTCTTACAAATCACACAGGGCATAACCAAACTCTCTAAGCTCTGTCCCCCACTTTGCCCAGCTGGTTGTACTATGATGTGGTTCTGAGTGCTCTGACTAGACCTTTGCCCTCCAAATGAATGTCAACATCTCTGCTCTGACTGAGCTCTCTGGTATCGTCCCTACTGGCTCCTAATGCACCATTGGTCTTCATCCTCTTGGGCTCTCTCGGGTGTCTCTCATCCATGTACTCCTTCCCCCTGGCAGCCTCCGCGATCTACCTCATAGTGGTCAACCCCAAGGTCCCTACCACTCTACTAATCATAGATCGCAACCCATCCAGAAACTTCCTTGCTAAAACCTCTTTTCCCTAGCTCTAGGGAGATGCATACCTACTCAAGTCCTTGAACTTGTCCTCGTACTCCATCACTGACATACTCGGCCCTTGACGGAAGTCACTGAACTTATTTGCCTTCTTGTCTCGAATACTTCGAAGAAGGACAGATGCAATGAGCTCATCCTTAAATCTGGCCCAACTAAAACCTCCTCGAGCCTCAAGACTCCTCCACCACCTGGCTGCTCGACCACTAAGAAGAAACACACTGAGTCTAACCTGTTGGCATCATCGGTAATGTCCTGGGCCTCAAAATGATGCTCCACCTCAAGGAAGAAATCATAGCGATCCTCCCCCATCACCCCTGAAAATCTAGAGGGTTGAAGCTTCATGAATCTATCCAGGATGTCATCCTGCCTGGTCCGTGGTGCAGCAGGTGCAACCATTAGAGCAACAACTGTGGCCTCTTCTGGGTGAGGTGGTTGATCAGGTGGCACTACAGGTAGAACTAAAGATGCTCCTGCTGGTGGAGCTGGCTGATCTACCGCTGCCTGACCTGGCTGAGCTCTCTCTAAGAGCTCAAGAACTCTGGTCATATGCTCAAACATCTCCATCTGAGCTGTGAAAAGCTACTGGAGTTGCTGCTGCTGAGGTACTGGCACTGTGACCTCTGGCAAGCTATGCGAATCATGCAGATCTACGACATACTACCCAACTTATCCAGACATTTATTTAAAATGTTTATAATTAAAAGAAAACCATATATATATATATATATATATAAGAAAATAATATCAAAAAATCTAATACAGTTAGAAATAAAGTAAACATCCCAAAATACAAAATGTGTAGCCCAGTATCCCAGCAGTAGCATGATGTGGAGCTCTAACAACAAAACAAAAGTAGAGTTTAAACGATGGGCACACACTAAAGAAAAGAAGTTCCTCACTAGGATCGAGGTACCGAACAGATGCTGAGCTTCCAAAAATACCATCTGAAAAAGAGGTTAAACATGGACAACATAAGAGAAAGGGGTAAAAATTCCTAGTGAGAAAACAACACTCTAGATCGGCTTCAGGCCTCACAAGCCAGTTTTGCAAACCGTTTAAAAATGTCGCACATGAATATGCATAGATACCATATAGTATACACACTATATACATAATATATTTCCTGAAATTTGTTTTGCAAAAACGTTCACATCCAGATCATACAACATGCATTCAGACAGTATTTAAAGTATATATACATATATATGTGGATTCATAGTACGAGACTAGTGTAATTTCCATAATAGTAGTATGGGCTCCGTCACCTGACTGCTTTAGAGCGTATATCTGGCCGGATACACGGTCACCCCATTACCCCGGTAACTAGGGCCTTAACAAAGCATTGGTATACCAAAGGCTACATACCCCGTAGATAGGTATCCCCATATCAAAGTTTTATATACATAATATTGCACAGCCAATAATACATATTAGAGTTTTCTTTATTCCATCTTATACAAAATACTCTTCCATATATATATATATATATATATATATACCAATATATATTTTAGAATTTTCATAGAAAAACGTTGGTTATTAATAATCATATAATCCTGATTATTAATCAACCCAATGATTATTAGTCCGATTTCATATTATAGCCAGACATATCAAAAACAACATACTGAATTTGAAGACACAGCCTATGTGTCTGAAGCTGTCATTTCACTCATCTGGTATCCAACGCTGAGGGCCCAGTCAAACACCGCTAGTGGGTGGCTGCTTGTGCTAGCAGGCACATGAAGCTGTAACAATATAAACAAAGCGAACATCAAAATGTGGCAATGTGGCGATACCAATGTACGATATGCAAATGCAGATGTAGACCCTCGAAGTCAGTGAAAATCTATCTCAATAGTGAATCCATCACCCTCGGCCTAAAATATAGAATCTACATTTTAGTTCCCGAGACTCGACAATGCAAAACAGTTCTCAAGGATTGCTGGAATTACCAACTAAATATCCATAAGTCAAAATCCTCAAATTCTTTCCCGAACTCTTAGAAAACACAAAACAATCCCTAACTCATAAAATTACAAGTCACTCCCTATGTTTCAAAAATTACAAGTCTATACCCCAACTTTTTAAAAATTACCATTCTGTCTACGATAGAAAGTATTTGCAAAAATACCCGAGAATCTGTCTGCGACAGAAAATATTTTAAAAAATGCTAAAATTGTGCTACGCTTGATACCCAACAAAACTGAATGCACATTCTGACTCTAATCGGCCTCCTGAGCATGAATCCAAGATTAGATTTCATAAATAAACTCCCAATAATTCTAAAATCATCAAAACCTGAAACTAACCCTAGCTCCTCCAAAAAGTCATCAATTCCTACAATTCAAGCATACAAGTCCCCCTCTAACCTATTCTAGCATCCTTCAGCATTCATTAACTCAGAATCACAAGAAAATCCAAACCTTAGATGGATTCGGCCAAAATGTATTCCAAGAATCAATGCATGAAAAATGAGTTAAGAACCAAGAAAATATGTTGATCTTACCTCAGAAATGGATTAGGAAAATTAGGGGAGCAATGTGGGAGAATTTCAGACGAGTTGAGAGTGATTTGAGTGAGAAATGGAGTGAAAATGAAGGAAGAAGTCGAGTTTCGACCGTTTTAAGAGCTGCAGATCAAAACCCACCGTTTCAACAAATACAAAGGCAACGTACGTTATACACAAGAGCAACGTACATTATGGCTATACACAACGTACAATCTACTTCACAACGCACGTTGTGAAGCATCCAGTATCCACGGATTCGAAGAAACACAACTCAACGTACATCATATCATGGCAACGTACGTTGATCATCCTCGCATCCCAGATAACGTATGTTGTACCTAGCCAACATACGTTATGCTGCTTTTCCAGCTACCGTACATATTTCTCACTCGACAACATACGTTGTACTCAACTCATTGAACGTTGTACTCAAGTCAACGCACGTTGTTTGCTTTCCACTCACATACTCGATATTTCACGCTTCCCAACGTGCATCGGACCTCTCTCGTGGTTCGATAACACCTAATCCTCGACAATACGTCCGATTATCTTCAAGATCAAATCAGACTTGGTTAGAAAGCAACAATATTCCTAACCAAAACAAACAGAATATTACATTTAACATGTACAAAACTTACTAATAATTTGTTATTACCCATTAAACTATTTAACCAGTAAAATTACTGGTTAAAGTTTGGTTCCTATTATTATTAAGTTTGATTAAATGGTTTTAAACCCAAACCAGTAGATCTACTTCTTACTAAATCTCTTGTGAGACCTTTAGTAAAAGGATATGCTAGATTGTTACAAGATCATACATACACAATGGTAATTATTCCGTCAGAAATTAATTGGCTAACATATTCATGCCTCAATCTTATATGTCTAGATTTTCTGTTGCAGATTTTATTAAATGCCCTAGACATAGTTGCTTGACTATCACAGTGTAAGGAAATGGTTGGCATTGGTTATGGCCACAACTAAATATCTAATAACATATTTCTTAGCCATTCTGCCTCCTTACCAACTGCTGCTAATGCTATGAATTCAGATTCCATTGTAGAATGAGTTATACAAGTTTGTTTCTTTGATGCCCAAGAAACAACACCACCTCCTAAGATGAAGACCCAACCTGAAGTGGACTTGTTATCACTTGCACTAGTTATCCAACTAGCATCTGTATAACCTTCAAGCACAACTGGATATTTATTATAAAACAAACCATAATTCATAGTCCTTTTCAAGTAACCAAGTACTTTTGCAATTGCTTTCCAATGTTCCATACTAGGATTGTTTGTATACCTAGACAACTTACACATTGTAAAAGCAATATCTGGCCTAGTGCAATGCATAGCATACATTAAACCTCCAATTGCACTAGCATTCTCAATTTGAGCAACTGATTTACCAGTATTTTCTGTTAATTTAAAGATACATCGTATGGAATATTTGCTTCTTTAATATTTAAATGTTTAAATTTATTCAACATTTTCTCAATGTAATGAGATTGAGAAAGAGCAAAACCCCCACTATGTCTTTGGACTTTGATACCTAAGATTTTGTCTACCTTACCTAAGTCTTTCATTTGAAAATTTGAGGAAAGATAAGTCTTAGTATCATTTACACCATCCATGTTTGTCCCTATTATGAGCATGTCATCAACATAGAAACATATGATTACCCCAAAGTTTTTCATGAATTTATAATATATACATCTATCAACACCATTATGCTTGCAACCATATTCTAAAATCACTGAATCAAACTTTTTATGCCATTGCTTTGGAGCTTGTTTCAAGTCATACAAAGATTTTGTTAGCTTGCATACTTTATGCTCATTCCTTGGCAAAACAAGGGTTTCAAGTTGTTCCATATACACTTCCTCATCTGGATCACCATTCAAAAAAGTTGTTTTAACATCCATTTGATGAACACATAAGTCATAAATGCAAGCTAAAGCAAACAACAATCTTATAGATGTAATCCGAGCAACAGGAGCATAAGTATCAAAGTAATCAATACCCTCTTTTTGCCGAAATCCTTTGGCCACCAACCTTGCTTTAAAGAGTTTTTCATCTTTAATTTTAAACACCCATTTGCATCCTATAGCTTTGGAACCAGGAGGCAAATCAACAATTTTCCAAGTATTGTTATATAACAATGAATCCATTTCATCATTAATTGCCTCTTTCCAAAATTCAACATCATGAGACAACATTGCCTCTTTGTAAGTTTTAAGATCATCTCCAACCATTAATAGGATTGGTATCTTATTAAGTACATCATTCCTATTGCCTCCAACTAAGAAAACAATAGATTGTGAAGATATAAAATCTGGATGTAAATTCTTTGCTTTTCTGGCACGTTCACTTCTCTTAATTTCCATAGGAGGATTCTCTTGGATTCTTTTTGTACTAGAATTTGAAAGATTACTTGGATTTTCTGTTAGTTCTTTTCCCATATCAGAATTATTGGTTAGTCCACTTAATGTATCTAAATCTCCTTGGAACTTATTTTCAATAAATTCCACATCTCTAGATTTAATAATTACATTAGAACTCGAATCCAAAATTCTATATGCTTTTGAATTTTTGGCATAGCCAACAAAAACACCCTTTGAGGCTCTAGGTCCCAATTTCATCCTTTTAGGATCCGAAACTCTATAAAAAGCTAGACATCCCCAAACTCTAAGATAACTTAAATTTGGCTTTCTTTTCTAAGTTCTCTTCCACAATTTATATAGAGAGACCTTTAGTTTTTTAGAAGGAATTCTATTATGTAAATGGAAAGCAGTGAGTAAAGCTTCCCCCTACCCCACCCCACCCCACCCCACCTTAACAAACTAGAAGGTAATTTGGCATTTACTAGCATAGAAATAAGCATATCAACTAGTGTTCTATTCTTTCTTTATACTAAGTCATTTTGTTAGGGTGTATAAGGTGCACTAGTTTGATGTATGATTCCATTTTCCTCACAAAAAGAAGAAAATTCTAAAGGGAAATACTCACCACCTCTATCACTCTTTAGAATTTTGATTTTCTTTCTTTTTTGATTTTCAACTTCGGATTTGTAGATCTTGAACATTTGAAAAGCTTGATCTTTATGTTTCATTAAATAAACATATGTGTATTTAGAATGGTCATCTATAAAAGTTATGAAATATCTATTTCCTTTTCTAGTTAAGATGCCATTCAATTCACAAATATTAGAATGTACAAGGTCTAATAAATCCGTATTTCTCTCAATCTTAGGAAATGGTTTCTTAGTCATCTTTGCTTGAATGCAAACTTCACACGTTTTCTTATCTTCATATTTATAAGAAATTAATCCATGTTTAGCCATATATTTTAATGATCTAAAAATAATATATGCCAAACAATCATGCCATAAAGATAAAGATAAGTCAGTCATGTAAAAAGAAACATTAACTTTATCATCAATACTAAGTTTGAACATTCCATCACATGAGTAGCCCTTTCCCACAAACTTTTTGTTTTTGGACATAATCAACTTTTTAGACTCTAACATATTTAAAACCATTCTTACAAAGCAAACTAGCAGACACAAGATTCTTTCTTATATCTGGTACATGGAAGACATACAACAACAATAATTTCTTTCCAGAAGTGAAATTCAGTTATACACTTCATTTCCCTACAACTTTTGCCGCATTAAAGTTTCCCATAAGAACCTTTTGGCCATCTTCTGCAGTCTCGTAGTCTTTAAATTGATTCTTAGAATTGCAAACATGAATGGTTGCACCAGAATCATACCACCAATCATTAGACATAGTAATTGCAGCCATATGAAGTCCAGTAATCATTCCAATATACAAATCCAAAACCATAGCGACCAATTATGGTTCATAGTCTACCATATTTGGCTTATTAGAATTCTAGGCATTATTCGAATCTCCTTGTTTCTGTTTCTTTCAAAACCTACATTCACGTTTGTAGTGCCCTTTCCTGCCACAATTGAAACAAGTCTTCCCCTTCTTTGAATTACTTGGGTTGTTTGAATTGTTGGAATTCTTTGCATCTTCAAAAAATTTCATCTTATTTCCAGCATTCTTCTTTTGAACATTTTGATTCCCTTCAACAAAATTAACTTTTGTTGCAGACTCATTTGCAAAATTCTTCACATGAATTCTGGTTTCCTCTTCAATTCGCAAATGCTTTTGAATCTGTTCAAGAGAGAAATCTTCTATGGTATGTAATAATTTATTCCTGTAATTATTCCAAGTGGAAGGAAGTTTTGCAATTATCCCTTCAACTTGTAATGATTCAGGAACTTCCACCTTTAAGTCTTTAAGTTTAGAAACCAGGATTTGCAACTCATGGACTTGATCCATCACAGAAACAGAATCAACCAATGAAAACTCAAAATATTTTATAATAAGAAATTTGTCCACTCCTTGTTTTTCCGTGTTGTGTTTGTACTCCAATGATTTCCAAATTTCCTTTGGAGACTTAATGGAATTGACCAAATCATACAATCGATCAGACAGATTGTTGAGGATATGGCCTCTACACAACAACTCGTCTTCTTCACGTTTCTTCCTACTTGCCTTCAATTCATTAGTATCTTCAGGAGATGGTTCAGGGATATCAAGCAAATTTGGATCCAAAACATATGATATTTTCAAAGCAGTCAACAAAAACATCATCTTGTCTTTCCAACGAACAAAATTGGTCCCATCAAAACGATCCAACTTCACGAACTCTTGATTCACAACAACAGCCTTCGAATCCATTGCACATTTAAAACCTTAAAATTGTTAGAACAGTGGGTATAGAAACAAGGCTTTGAGGCGTGAAGATCACTATCTTTAAGGTTTTAATTGCCCCTACTATTTTGCTGTATGGTTAAAGGTAATAAACCTTCAGGATACAACAAAGCATGTATTCCACAAACAACAATACTTGTAGAATACTTGTGCAACTTCTGTATGTATTGTATTGAGAAGAAGAAAAAAGAAAGGTGCACTTTGTCCATAGCACAACTTCTGTATTTATAGAAGTTTAATACAGTTAATACACATCTCTTAATGAAGAGATGTATCCTTTAATAAAAAGATTTTTGAAAATATTATTAACTGTTAATTTTAATTGCACTTGCCACGTGTCCAAGTGCCATCATAGACCAAATATATATTTATATATATAATTGCATATTAAAGTACATTTGAAGCCAAATTTCCTTTGCCTCCACTTTTTTCCTTCATTATTCAAATAAATAGAATAATTGTTCATCGCATTATAAAAGACAATAATTTCCTTTATTTAAGTAATATGGGACAAGTTCTCAATACATCTAATATGTAAGCTACACACAACAGAGTCTTGAACAATGTAGAAAATTCTAGAGACAGGGAGAGAAAAGGGCAAAAGGAGAAGACACAAAAATATTATTTATCATCAAACGGAAGTACGATTCATTTCTAAACTAAACTCTCATACTCCTCCTGATAAAAAAGAAACTCTCATTCTCCCTTCATCCATTTTTATTATGCGAGATTATTATTATTACTTTGTAGTTCAATAAATGTATTAAATGAGATATATTTTCTGAGTTTGTTGCTTGTTGAGACAACTCCGTCTACTATATTAAAAAATTAAGAATTCAATTTCTTATAAGAACAAGTAAAAAGATTTATAAAAATGATGTGTGTTTATCTTTTACCCTATTTTACAATAATTATTTATTTATTAATTATATATATATATACTAATCAGTCTACATTGGCGTTGTAATTTTGACATTTGGCTTTTTAAATTTACGACATCTGGCAACATATGTTTTTTACGTCTGTCATATCAGTCTCTCTCGTCTTTGCTTCTCTTCACCAACCCCTTCTCAAATTGGCTACTTTCTTTCCTCACACCGCCGTCACACATTGAATTGTCCCTTCTCTATCTTCTTCACCTTGCTTCTGCCTTCATCACCGCCGAGGAGAAATTGCACCGACGACACCTCCTTTTACGACCATTTCTGTCTGTTGCCTTGCTTCTACAGACAACACCTCCTTTTTGAGGGTTTTCGTTTATTTTTATCAAAATTTTATTTCGGCCTCCCTGTTTGTTCGAGGGCATGGTCAACTACATTCTTCTTTGCAGTTGCCAGTTACGTTAGTTAAATTTTTTTGGTGCCTATAATCTGTTCGACACAATGTCTCTTTGCGGTTGTTTCGGAGCATCACTTCGTCCATTTTCTTGCAGTCGAGAACTTTGAGTATGGCCACAACACTTTGCTATCTTCACCCGAAGAATACAGGAATTGATGACTAATCCATCATCACCTATACTTCAATTACTCCCCTCTGATGTGTGACGGTGATTAGTTATCTCTCTTTGTATTTTTTGAGCGACATTACTCATGTTTCTTTTAATTTGCAGATTTTGGGATTGACATAAAATGTAAACATTTCGCTTGGCAGGTAAAATCTTTCTAAAATAGTTTGTTTATAATGCTTTCATATCAGTTTTCTTAGTTAAACATTAGAAGTGAAGTCGATTTTTTTTTAATTATGTGGTTTTATGTGTATTAATTTTTGTCAATGTTGATAATGGCAATTGTCAGCTGAACTAATATAAAGCTAGATTTTTTAGTGCCCATAATCTGTTCTACACAATGTCTCTTGAGGTTGTTTCAGAGCATCACTTCATCCATTTTCTTGCAGATGGTCAAGAATTTTGAGTATGGCCACAGCATTTTGCTATCTTCACCCGAAGAATACAGGAATTGATGATTGATCCATCATCACCTATACTTCAATTATTCCCCTCTGGTTTGTGATGGTGATTAGTTATCTCTCTTTTTATTTTTTGTGCAACATTACTCATGTTTCTTTTAATTTGCAGATTTTGAGATTGACATAAATTGTAAACGTTTCGCCTGGCAGGTAAAATCTTTCTAAAATAGTTTGTTTATAATGCATCCATATGAGTTTTCTTAGTTAAACATTAGAAGTGAAGTCGATTTTTCTTTTT
>CAODLS010470948.1:0-22108 GCA_948243855.1 Flueggea neowawraea | reverse complement strand
AAAAGCTCGCCAAAATTCTTGCCAATTACAAAGCAGCCGCCCAGAACCCACTGGAGTGTTCTCAACAACCACCTGTGCAGGACCTGGAACACCAGTACTCTGCATACCAGCATGTGCATCAAAATCAGCTGAATTTGAACCATGTGGTTCTGACCCCTCACCTAAATTTGATGGTGCCGCATCAGCTGAAGCAATAACAGGAGACTGATCATTTTGCTGAGTCCCTGTGGAAGCAATTTCACCTGAAAGTTTTTCAACAGCATGGGCACTGGGTGTTGGCCCAAAACTTGGATCTAAAGAAGATTTTTGATAATTCTCTGGTCCTTTATAAGCCCCTGCATTTGTCAGCCCTGTTGTATCACCAGCTTCATAATTGGAAACAGCAGGTGCCAAATGCTCTTGAGATCCTCTTCCTGTGCGACCTTTTCTCTGCTGAAGTAATCGTCTTTGTCTCCTACTAATTAATGATCCTTCTTGGCTTGTATCTTCTGGTTGAACACCCTCAGAATGGGTGTGCAAATAGGCAACAAGCCCGGGAGGCAAAACTCTAGATAACAGATCAAGAGCAGGTTGATAAGAATCTGCCCAAAGAGCAACAAGCTGTCGACTAACCTCACGTCGTTCACCAGCTGGAAGGAAAAATGCATGCAATAAATGCCTAAGTAATGCACCATCACGCAAAGCAGCATCACGCATGGACTCCGCTGCAACTGCATCTTCTTCAGCAATTGTTCTCATGATAACAGCAACTGTTTCTCTTACACTTTCAGCAGGATGTCCAAACAAAGCAAATAAATGACGCCGCAAACCAGCTACTTGCCTTAACAATTCAACAAAAACAGTGTATTGGGTGGTTTCACTGTGTGGCTCACATATCATAGCCTCTAGAACTTCAACAACAGTCATAGATAACAAGGGTGAGACAGACAAAGGTTTTAATCTGTTTACAAGGATAATTGCATAGCCATTATGAGAAAATAAGACAGACTTTGTGTGCATTATTGTCGCATTTCGCTCTCCTTTGGAATCCATGAATAAGCTAGGGTCCCCAGGACCACCACCAATAAGGGATGCTATAAGCCCTGCAACTTCAGCCGCGACACCTTCAGAACCATTTCTTAGAAGACCCATTATCCTTCCAACAGCGGCAGGAAAAGACATGACATGTGAAGCTGCAGTCCTTGAAGCCAACAGTCTACGTAAACAGGCAATGAAACCCATCATTGTTGCAGCTCCTTTGGGAGAAGGTGGTGGCAATGGAGGAGACTCGGGAGGGAGGTTTGGAGTGAGAGGCAGCATTGTGATCAAGGCCATTAAAGTCACCTCCGGTACATCAGTGCTAGGAGGAATTCCAGTATATGGTATACATGCATTAAATTCTCTTACTCTACGCCATAATTTAGCTCTTGTACCGGGAACTGAACCACCTTCGGCGACGGCATCTTTTGCTGCTGCAGCCAAATGTTTCAAATGCATGGATGCAATTTCCATGTCAATAACTTGACGTTGCGGTCCTAATATAAGGTGAACTCTCCCACAAGATGGATCAATCCGATGACCTGGCATTGTCAGCCTTGGCAGTACAGGCACATTACACTGGCCCTGCACAAGTAGAACTAACAATCATAAACAGCAACTGGAGTTTTTATCTGAATATAGTTATGTCTCATAACAGAGTCATAATTGATAAGTAGAGTGCAAAGTTCAGAAACACAATTTAGATTCATTTTTTCAAGCAAAAGAACCACTTTATACCTGACCAGAGAACAGATATACTCACTTCTGTTTGTAACACATCCCGAATGGCAACAAGTAAGCTATCACGAGAAGTGCTTGCATAAACCTAAATTCGTGGGATAGAAATTAGAAAAATCCACTCTTGATAAAAATCATTAATTCAAAAATGAAGGAAAATATTGCCTACATGGATGGGGCATCCATCATTGAACTCAATAGCAAACATTTGGGGCTCCTCCGCGAATCGTACAAGTGAACTCACAGCAGATAAAGGACGAACAATAACAGCCTGCACACATCTAATGACAATTCTCAGCATTTGACTATCAAATACATCCATAAACACAGCATTGTTGTTATATGTACCACATATAAATAATTATTCGCATGTATGAGATTGAGTGTCCCAAAGTCATCTATTTCCTCAACACAAATCCCCAAGAGTATAGAGACCAACTATTTTCATTGTATATATTAATGTCATTTCTTATTATTTTACATGAACTTACTTCATAGTTTTATGGGCGCCTTTAAACTAGTGAAACCTTTGTTAGGATGAGTTGACGAGACACAGCATCACCATGCTCTCCAAGTCCTCCTTTGGGCCCAACTCCCAAACTAAATCCAGGAACATTTAAAGTCCCATGAGCAGCAAAACGTAACCTTGTCACAGACCATCCCCCACAAGGGGTTTCCTCCTCCCCAACAGCCTCTTTTGCTATAATAAAAAAATAAGCACATTTACATGAACATTTGGACTACATGATAGGAATAAGAAGAAACAGCACAAGACAGAAAAGATCAACATGAACCCATTATGATTAATGCCGTACCCCTTTGCTTTATATAGTCTGATACAGTTGGTAATTGAGAACTTTCCACAGAAAGAAACACTCCAACCATGGACTTGGCAGTTTTTGTCTGCAAAAAGGGGATCCATATCAGTATCATAAACAATCCAACTAGCATCCAGGCATATCGAGCAGAAAGATATTTTGAGACCCAAATACTAATATGCACTCAAACTTTATCAGCTTGGATAGTCAAATAGAAAACTAGACATGTCATCCGTACCAAAGTTGCAACAATCGCAGTGTTTGTTGTCCCAGAAGCAGCTTGAAAAGCTTTGGATTTTTTTCCATACAAAGGGTAAAGCACAAAACCTCCATCATCACCACCTCTTTTTCCAAAAGAATCAGAAAGAAGAATAATTGCAGGCGAGTTCATGTCTCTAAAGTCCAAGCACCAGTGAAGGTCCCCATTCTTCAAATCAATTAGCTCAACCCCAACATATGTTACTTTCATTTTCTGTTAAAGCAATCAACCATCAAAAAATTATACAACTCCTTCATGTGCAGAAGAAGTTTAACAACTTTTGGCTAGTTCACATCAAACAGAAACGGTCATTCAGTGGCAAAAGACAACATTAAAAGTTCTTCTTTCACATAAACTGAATTAAATACTGTATGATCAGTTATTTTTTAAAGACTATTAGCTCTAGAAGCACGAAATGATTCAAAATCTACTACTTTCCATCAACCAAATAACCAATAATAAGTTAAAACAGTCATTCAGCAGCAGGCAAAAAAAAAGTTTCCCATTTCGCATAAATGAGATGAATTACTACTATATGGCCAGTCATTCCGTTGACAACAGCGAAAACAAAAAAAAAAAGCAACAATGTTCTCTTTTTCCCGTATAAATTGAACAAAATTTCCATATGATCAGGGATTTTCCTTAAAGTTTTCTTCTAAGATACCAATTGAACTGAATTACTGTATGATCAGTCATGTTCCACGACTATATGTTCTAATAACACGAACTGATTAAAAAGCAAACAAACACCAGAAATGAAGCATTGACTTACAAAAGGAACCCACTCAGCATTCCTCCTGCGAAGATGCAAAACAGGGAATTCCGCAACAGCCCCAATCCTACTCCACCTAATTCGATGCAACTCCGTCAAAATACTCGCCCTATACCGCGAAGAGAACTTAATGGCCTTAAACTTCCCCTTCCCATCCGTCCTAACACTCAAATTAAACTCACTGGAACTACTCTCGTCCCTCCCAACAATCGGTGACGCACCCTCGAAATCGGTCCCTACATCATAAGAATTCGTAACTGAGAGCGTATTCGGATCCAAAGTAATGATCGAAGCCCCCGATATACACAGAATCCTCTTATACCTCCCCCGCCACGAATGCTTCACCACGAGGTACCTGGCCAGGTACTCCGGCTCCTCCTGAGGGGCAGAATTGGAATTACTCGAAGAATTATTCATATTCTTGCTAGAAGGTTCCATCGGAGGGTTCTGATCGGATGCGGCGCGGTGGAGAGAAGGTTGATGGAGGCGAGCCTGTTGATGCTGGTGTTGTTCTAGGAAGTAGAGAGTGTACGACGGCGGAGCATTGCGGGACCGGAGAAAGGAGAGGAGTCCCACGCCGGGACGGGAGTGAGACCGAGACTGATTCGCCCCCAGTTTTCTGTATAATTACAGGATTGAAGCAACGAATTGGGGACCTGAGAGGGGGGAGAAAGGTGCTTTGATTGGCATGTAGCAGAAGGGAGCGAGATCTTATTAGGGTTTGGAGGGAGAGAAGGGTAGTTTGGGGATGTGGGGGGATATTTTTAGGATCGAAGACAGGCTGTAGAGAGAGTGAGGAAGAAGAGATTATTGACGTGTGCTGTGTTTGATCTTACTGTCAAAAGAGTGTTGAGGGAGAGAAGAAAGGGAGAGCGGCTGGGGCGACCTGTCGGTGAGTTTTGATCAGGATTTTTCTGATGACGTGGCAGGATTAGGTTTTATACTTATTTGGGTGAATTACCCAACGATTGCTCAGGTTTAGCATATTCTTGATTGAGTCCATTTTGTTTCCGAATTAGAAGTTTTGGTCCCTTGTACTTAACTTTTTTAGTTATTCTTAACGGATAATATGAAAAGACAGTATTGCTATTGCGGATGAAAATTCACACACTTTTTTTCTCTCATTTTCTACATCTCTCTCCAGATAATCTTTTCAAAACAAAAATCCAACAACCATCAAATTTAAGTGGTTTCATCATATTCGAAGCTAAACTTAAAGTAAATTTCGTCAAATCAAATCTCTCCTGATCTTCACTCTCTCTCTGTTGTTGGATTTTAAACATGAACTCATCACTCAACCAGGGATCATAATTCCTTCATGTCTAAAACACTACCACTCTAAACATAGAAAAACCTAAAATTTAGAGTTAATCAAAACACCACTACTCTCAATCTTTCTATATATCTCTCTCATGTCGATTGAGTGGAATCAAAGTTGAAGCAATTTGAAATGTGAGATCTCCCGCATCGATGCTCATAAGAAAGTAAGAGTGAGATAGAGATAGAAGCCATTGATTGTCTCTCGATGACCACCTAAAATGAGTGACATCAAAATTGTCACGACCCGTTTTCAGACCTTGATCGGAGTGCAAGCCGAACCGTCTATAGGAGTCTGACCCATCTCACACAAGCCTCGAAGATATCAGAAACACTACCCAAGTTATTTGATTAAAACCATTATCAAACCATTTATAAAATACAAAAAAAAACACTTTATGCTGAAATCATATGTATATATAATAAGTTATACAAACGAAATTGTAATATTAGTTGAGCAAATAAATAAAACAAAGTATAAGTATAAATTCAAAAGACAAAATATGACCTGGCAACCCAACAACATCTCGGTGTAGAGCTTTAATAAAAAATAAAAAGAGCTCGAACCAAAGGGGCACTCACTATCAAATTAGCCTTGCTCACTCGAATGACATACATCCTTACTCGAGTGACACACCTCTTACTTGAGTAACACACCTCCTTACTCGAGTAACATCTACTCAGATGTTCATCACAAAAGGCGGCTTACTCAAGTAACAGAATGGCTTACTCGAGTAATCCATGTCTTGTTTCACTCGAGCAACGCCAAATGGCTTACTCGGACAATCTATGGCTCATATCACTCGAGTAACATCCTAATGCTTACTTGAGTGATCCCTCTAAAACCATTAATTGCCCACTCAACACTCCAACATCCAAAATCAAAGCGGGACCGAACGGAAAGCTACAGAGAGTCCTATCAGAATCCGACAGAGTATTACAAAAATGAATGACATCGAAGGCCACAGATTGTGCATGGGTATCCAAGAACCGAAAATCAGTGGATCTCGGTAGCCACATAAAGTTTGTAACAAACCTATAAAGGCTCTAGCAATAGTTTATGACATCAATGGTTAGAACCAAGCATTCAATTTAGGGATGATGGTTGGGATTAGGCATAGAAAAAGAAAAGCATAGTAGTAGTAAGACAAAAATAGAGCTTGAAAGTTGAATTAGGTGTGCTTGTTGGTGATTTATTAAAGCTTGAGAGGTTGAGAAATTTTGATGCTTGACGACTAAAAAGGTTTGCAATTTTAATGGGGGGTAATTTTGGGGAGCAAGGAAGGAGGGGAGAGAGAGAGAGAGAGAGAGAGAGAGAGAGAGAGATTTGTTGATGTTATTATTATTTGTTTGTAGAAGTCAATTGAAGAGCTGAATTGATGGGACGATTTTGTACAATTGTCATGATCCTCTTGTTCGTGGTTTTTTTAAGCTATTTTTTAAGGAGATGTTAGGAAATTAGTTCCCAAAGATGAGGTCTATTTTTCTAATGTAGTGAATTTTATATGTTCCATTTTCATTTAATTGGGTTTATATGTTTTGATTTGTAAAAAGGGAGTGGAGTTCAAAAGTTTCGAATTTGCATCTTCTTGATGAGAAGATCTATAGGTTTATGGATTTGGACTATTTTGTTCTCTAAGCTCTTATTTAGCTTAATACATAGGAACCCCTCAAACTTGTTTATTTTTTTCTTGTTATCCTCTGAAATTTGTAGGGTAAATATTTACCTCTTAAACCTTTCAAAAGGTAATTAATTACCCTTTGTAAAGGACTTATTTGCTAACATGGCAATTTTCAGAAAATAAAAATTAGAAAGTTGCCATGTCAGTAGATAAATCCTTAAAAAATACATTTTTACAAGTTTAGGGATAATTAATTATTATGCAAAGTTCAGGGGTAACAATAAAAAAGAAAACAAATTCAGGAGATTCCTATGTATTAAGTCTCCTATATACTTGAAAAGTCTTTGTTTGGTTAGATTTTCTAGTAAATGATGTGGTTGGTTGTTATTGTTTTATTACTTTGTTGTTTCAGAACTCAATTCTTTCAAAATCTATGAATGTGACCCTAATTCACAAATTTGATTTTGATTAGTAGTGGTGGTGGTGGTTGTACTTAAATGGTGATGGCAGTTTATGGTTGTTTATATGGAAGGTGAGAGAAAGAGAGATGAGAAAGATATCGGTGGTAATATTTAAGCCCAATGTTGATATTATTGTTGGATGTTTAAGTTTGATTTATGAATGGTGCCTTTGGTAATAATGTTTAAAGATGATTTTGATACCATTGTTCGATGTTGAAGTTGGAATTAAAAATGGTGACTTAGAGATTTGAGAACAAATGAGTACATTTGGATTGTCAACTTGATAGAACAGTACAAATTGTCCAGAGTGTAAATATGCCTTATTTTGCATCCTGTTAACTGCCCTAAATATTAGTAGCTTATTAGAGTGAATTGAAACTTATGAGGATGTCTTAATTCATACCAATTTGCATGCATAAATACATATTAGAAATGTCAAAAGTAAGACATGCATTATTCGAAAATTGAATGCATATAATGGTACATATGCATTTTGTATTGAAAGGAATTGCATGAACATGTGTATTACGTGTTTTACGTGTTATATTTGTATATTATCTTGTATATTGTTATTGCTATGAGCTTATATGAGATACGTGAAATTATTGATATTGGTTCTTGTTCATGATCTAATTATATTCTATTAATGAATTCTTATATGATATGCATTCTAATATTGATGAAGATATGGAGGACACAATATATGAGTTATTGAAAATGTTATTGAGCTACATTTGTGTATATTTATTGCATTTGAGTTCATATAGCTTAAAATGATTGATATGGCCAATGTGTTTAGGTATATGCAAATCTATTGGAAATATTTGTTATATAATAAGGTAAATGACCTCTCAAGAGGTAACATAGCCGAGTGGGAGCATGTCCCATGTTTGCTTGGTCTCGGGTTCGAGCTCTAGGGGGAGCGACTTATAGTCCTTTGATCATTGAGCCTAGGTCAAACATTAGAGTATAGTGTATAGCCTTGCAAGTCCGTCTGGCTCCTGATGGGTGCTGCGGTGTGAGACTCGGCCACCTTACCGAGTTCAGTTATGGCTTTTCAAACATTCCGCAACGGAGAGTAATGCATGTATGGTCACGTCCAGCATGGGTATACTACTATTAGTCGCTCCTGGCTCGCTTTTCATTGGAAAAAAAAAAGTTAAAATGGAATTAAGTGTTATATGGGATAAAACTTGTAAGAGTCATCTCTAGAATCATTTCTATCACATTGGACTGACTAACAATTTATTTGGTTTATTTTATTAGACCTACTGGTCAATTTTATCGATATCGACTAGACCTTCGAGTCTCTTCTATTGGTATTGGAAAGATCGTTAAGATATGTTATACTGGAAACCTTGGCCAATAATTGACATATTGGGCTATTATCAAATTAAAAAGACTTGCATTGCATATGCACTTATTGTATCTGGATAATTTGTCACTTATTGGATTGTTTGTATATATTGTACATTTATATAATGTTTGATATGTGTTGAATTACTTATTGACTTGCGACTCATATAAAGTACAAAACTTTACTCAAGTAGTAGCATATTAACTTTTGACACGATTTCCAAGCTTGTACATACATTATTGTGACAGGTGGAAATGTTGTGATTACTCTCTCTCTCTACTTATCATGTGCATATAGATAGGGTTTAAGGATGAGATTTCGAGGCTCATCATGCATAATACTTTTATCTACTAGACTTGACTTGTATTATATGATATAAATTTTATTTTTACAAGTTTTTCTATTTTTATCTATAAATATTTTGCTGTGAATCTTTTGTACATGTAAGTGTTGTTATATGTTATAAATTATACAAATATATGTTATAAGAGTTATGAGTGTTACAAAAAGAGTTTGAATTTATTGAACAATCTAATTCACACACTCTTAGATTGTCACTCTAGACAATACCTAAGCCACCATTTGCCAAAGCGTAACCGAAAAAATTTGTTGTGTTTTACCTGTCAACAATGGGACCACTGTTCAAAATGATGAAAAGTCGAGGATGGAGAGACCCAAGACAATCCGATAAGTGTTAGAATTTTGTTCCAAACCTGCTGCGAGAAGTTGCAAAGGTAAAGTAGATGATTCTGACTTTCATTTTGTAAACAAAAGGCACAAGATAGGTTGTCATTAACAATTATATTGCGTTGCACCAAGAACTCCTTTGATGGCAAGCTTCCATAAGAGCTAACCAAGTGAAAATTTTGACTAAGCTAAAGAATTCCAGCAAAGATTGTATACATGTTGCTAAGATGAATTCTGTGTGAATGAGCCAACAGAAAAGCCCTTACTATTTAGCTTCCAAGAAACAATGTCAGTTAAGTGAAGCTGCAAAGGAAAAGCAGGTAAAAGATCTCCCAAACGTTGCAGCTGTAGAGATTCATTCAGTCTTAAGCGTCGCTGCCAAACCGTGATTCTCGAATTCAAGAAATACGCCAGGTCGGTGTGAGAAGGATGAAGAACATCAAAAACAGATTGTTGTTTCCACTTATGCAGCCTATACAGAGACTGAAAAGCAGAGCAAAGAGGCTCGGACCCGATCCAAATATCATGCCAGAAAGTTGTGCTTGTACCTCTTCTAACTTGCTAACCGATATTCGCATTAAAGGACTGCCATACATCACTATCAAAACACAAGTTTTCTCGATTCCACGCCAAGGCAAAGAGTTTCGAAGGTGGTACATCCAAAAGATCATTCAAACAACCAATAGTTTTAGAGACAATGTGGAACCACAAACCAGAACCATCCATGCATTTTGTAAGGAAAAAATTCACAATCCACCATTTTGTAAGGAATTAAAAATATCAGCCCATGTGACTTTACATAAAGCGTTCTTCTCAATGTTCCCCTTTCAAAGAAACCGACGCATCAAACCCTCCAACTGATTCAAGATTTGTTTTGGCATAGGGTACAATGACATACAGGTATGCTAGTCTACCATCAACAGAGAGGAGAGAACCCTTTCAAAGTGACAGACGCAACTGAACACGGTTGAGAACATGTTCCCAATCACGTTTAGGCAAAGTTCACCTAGCCAAAAGAAGACCAAGATAGCCAATAGGGAAATTTTCAATCTTGCAGCCAAGTACATTTGCAGCCTGTGCAAGTACAGCATCATCAACATAGACATCCAATATAGAGCTCTTGTGAAAGTTAATCTTCAATCCTAAAATTAGCTCAAAACACCAAAGAATTTGGTGCAAGTTCCCCAAAACCGTAAGATCAACAAGCATAAAGAGCAACGTGTCGTCAGCAAACTGTACAAGTGAGATCTCGGTCTCTACACCCGGAACATGAACACCATGAATAAGATCAAGCTCAACGGCCTTGTCAACCAAACATTTTAAGCATTCCACGGCAATAACAAATAGGAAAGGAGAGATTGGATCACCTTGTTGAACATTGCGCTCTTGAAAGGCCTACAGGGACTTCCATTAAGAAATAAAGATATTCTGGAAGTTAATAAACAATGATTAATCCAGCCAATCCACTTATCAAATTCCATGACAGTCATAACGGTAGACAAGAACTTCCAAGAAACACTATCAAAAACCTTCTGGAAGTCAAGTTTTAGTAAGAAAGTTGATTGCCTTTGGGATGAAACTAAGTGCACCAAGTCAGACGCCTCCATGGAACAATCTACTATGCTTCTGTCATGGACAAAAGCACGCTGGTTCTTCGAGATTATCGTTGGAAGGACTTCACGCAACTGAAAAGGTGGTACTTTAGAAACCTATTTGTATATGCCATTCACCAGACTAGATGGGTCTGAAGTCCTTCAAATAACCAGATCCTGCAATCTTTGGAACAAGCGCCATGAAAGAGGAATTTAATTCTTTAGAAAGCTGTCCACTAGAGAAGAATTCAGAAAAAAGCAGCCACAATGTCATCTTTGATTATAGGCCAAGCATTCTTGTAAAAGAAAAAATTAAAGCCATCGGGCCCTGGGGCCTTGCTGCTACTGCAAGAATTAAGAGCTGCCACAATTCCTGCAGACGTGATAGACTTGAAGATTGTTCAGTTGAAAATTTTTTAAAGCTAAGGCCTTAAAGAGAATAATCATAATCTGGTTTTTTTCTGAAATAAAGAGGACAAAGTACTGAGTAACCTGATTGCAAATGCCATCTAGATCCGTAAACTCCATATTGTCAACCTTGACACTGGAAATATGATTGTGTCGATAGTGGATAGTAGCCGTGGCGTTGAAGAACTTGGAGTTCTTGTTGCCATGATTGTACCATTTAAGGCCAGATTTTTTAAGCCATAACAAATCAAGTTGCTCAGTAGAGACTTTTAAGTTGACCCATCAAGTTCAATTCCTTATCAGTAAGCTGTCGAAAATCAGCAGCGGTGTCGAGCTCATCAACCTGAGACTGTAAGAAGCTCATCAACCTCATTGGTTTGCACATCTATTGCCATCTCAGTACTTATGGCAGAAAATTCTAACAAGCTATTAAGGATGACAAATACTTTACTCGAGTCAAGACTTCTTGTACTCATTTTCCAAATTCTAAAATTGATCACAAATATACTAATTGAGTCAAAGTTCATAAATAAATCCTTATTTGGGCTTCACTTAGTTTAATTTAGACAAAAAGGAAAAGAAAAAAAGAAAACTCTTGCATCCTATCTTCCACCAATAAATTCCACTCCTTGAACAAACAAGCAAAAATTCTAGCAAACAAATTAAGGGCCAGTTGAATCTTGGGATGAGTAGATTCAAATGTTCAAACATGTACATCTAATAAATATGATTAATATATATAACATTCAATCTTAAAAAGTTTCTCAAATCAGAAAAGAATTCTGAGCAATTCACTTGACAGAATAATTAATCAGAATAAAAACATGTCTTGTTTAAATGAACTTAAACATGGAGAACTACAAGTGATTAGAGACAAAAACAAACTGGAAATCAAAATGAAGCAATTGACATGGAGTTATCAAACGTTGTTCCGACATGCTGGATGATGAATCCGTAGATTTTTCGCTTCACCTTCTCAATCTTGTCTGTGAGAAGTTCGTCCTTTATAGAACCCACACGGTCTAACCAATCATTCACTCTTTTCAGCTGAGATAATATGGCTGTAATGGAGCTTGAGTTCAAGGGCAATCCTTTACCTCCATTAGTACCACATTCACCTAACACGTGAAAACCTGCGTCTAGGGATTCTTCGATGAATCTTATAAACCACATTTGCATCTCGCTCTGCAATTTCATTGCTAGTTCCACTGTTTCCTTCATTCCGCAGCCTCTTGTCCAGACACCGGCAATGGGATCAACAACCGGGGTTGAAGTGGATTTCAAAGACTGTCGTCTAGATAAACTTTTCGGCAGAGATGTTGGTGCCTCGTTTCCTTGATTGTTTAAAAGAGAAACAATCTCAAGATCAGTAGCTAAAGCAGCATCAACCCACAAGGAAGCAGATTTTGATCTCTCTGTTGGGGTGGCATTGCCATCAGAGTAGTGGCTAGCAGCAACTGATTCTGCAATCACAGTATACCTCTCAACATCACCATAAATTGTCAAAAAGCGATCAATGCTTGGCAAAGGATTTCCAGCCTTGGACGAGGAAGAAAGTTCTGAAAATATGCTGCAATTAATAGAAGAGACAAAAGAACCATGCTAATTACATTCACTTAATAAATGCTGAATGTCAAGATAACAATATACCCTATATTTAAGTATACTGGCTACCTACATGTCTGTTACTATCACCAAATATAGTGATAATTATTCTTGCAATCAAGAATTGAGATATTAATAATTCATGAGCATGAATGTCAAATTATGGTGTGCTCCCAAGAGAGATAGAGCTATTACTTTCAGTTACCTTAAACTCCTTACAATGGATTCGGTAGCAATAGCCTCTTCTAATGCTTCAGTTGAGCAGTAGAAGCAAAAACTCTCCTTTGCATAGCCTCCTGTAGTTACACACACACATTAACAATGTACTCCCTTATCAAAAAATTTAAATGGGGGCAATGTAGAGTTATCAGTCAAGTAATTCTGTTTCCACCAAGCAAACACTTTTGTTACCGAATCCAATGGAAATAGCAAGTTATCCAGCCTCAATTTAATTTTCACCTTTCCAAGCCGTGCAAGATCTGCAGAGACTGTGTCCAGAGGAACACTGCCATCAGTCCATTTCTTCTCATGTACAATGAATCCCAAAGCAACAGAATTTGAATTCTCCATGTTCTCTTTTTGAAGGCAACTTTCTGCAGAACTTGGCTTCTGTTTCTCATTACTTGAAGATTCATCATTATGATTGGATTGTTTGACATCACTTAAACGTCTGGACAAAGCAGCCTGGAAAAAAAAAAGGTGAACGTTAGAATTTAAAGCAGAATACTGAGAGTGCTAATTCTACAAAAACAAATGAGATATTCGAAAAATAAAAAAATGTTTTTTTTTTCCATTTGAAGTTACTCAACAAACCCCAGAGGCCACAAGGCAAGTTATTTCCCCCCCTCAACTCAGGCAGAAATTATACAGGTGCATCAATACATTTTTAGAAAAGCATGTGGTGAATTCGAATGATTAATCAACTCAAAACACCAAAATATTTTCTGAAGCATACTGTTAATCCCATAGACTACAAATTTTACAGTAAACCTGACCTCAGAAAAGTTAGTTAATGTTATACAATCAAGCAATAGAAACGCGAAATTGATAAATAAAACAATCACACACAACACACAGAATTTACGTGGTTCGGTCAATTGACCTACGTCCATGGGCAGAGAGAACGAGCGATAGCTTTATTCACTATGAAAAGTCGGCAAAGGCTTGCAAGAGTTTTCCCAAGCCACCTATTTATATGTTTACAATGTTTAATAGGCAAACTAATTCATCCCAAGCCCTAATTTCCGTCAAACACCCTTTAGGAAATAAGACACGGACATGATTAATCAAATACGGACGAAATCAATGATTACACGGACAGAAACCCGTATCCATGGGAAATCGCACATTACACGGGCTGGGACACGGCCGTGTATCAAACCGTGTCCCCATCGCTGCCTCACACAGCCTTGGACACAGCCGTGTGATTGGCTATGTCCCAAGCGAAATCACCTTCTCTTCCGGACAGTGAGTTACACGAGCACACCTACGGTTTGGCTTCTCTTGGCACGGTTTGGCACGTCCGTGGACGTCCAGAATCGACCCAAAACGCCTCCAATCTTCACCAATTCCACTCCAACTTGTTTTGCCCATCCAAAACATCAAATGGCTTTATGAAACTCCAAAAAAAAATCAATTCAATTCAACACAAGTATTTGGTTATTTAGCTAACGTATATCAAGATTCAATATTACTAGACTACAAGTCTATTAATGATGCAGATGATCTCTGCAATAAATCAGCTCATTAGGTAGCGCGACGAATTTTTAACTAAGATTCACTTTGACCTTTTAGCTAGACATTAAGTGATTATTTAAATGAGCAGGGAAATAATTTCCTCACTGTTTTTGGTGTTTTTTTATTATTTAAATGAATTTAAGTCGTATGATTGGGAAAAAAGAAAAAAGCATCCGATCACTTGATCTTGTTCCTATTGAAGGTACTGTAAAGACTTGATTATAACTTAACAGAATGCATAAATTCAATGTGTCTACCATTATAAAAGACTGAATTTTCTTTGCATGCGTTCTAACTTTTGTTATGTAGACTGATGGAAACACATTGTTAAAAAAACTGCTGATTGGGTTCAGATATGGATCATTATCAGAAGACTTCTTCACGGGTCTTCAAATGAATGCAGTAGGATGGAAGTCGGTATTTTGCAACCCTAAAACGGCAGCATTTCTTGGTGATGCACCAACTTGTTTGCTTGATATGATGAGCCAACAAAAATGGTGGTCACAAGGCCTCCTTCAAGTCTCCTTCTCAAGGCATTGTCCTCTAACCTTTGGAGTCAGGAAAATGGGGCTTTTGATGGGACTTGGTTATGCATTGTCCGGATTTTGGCCTTTTCTCTCAATTCCTATCATCACCTACTCCTTCCTTCCCCAACTCGCTCTTCTCAACAAAATTTACATATTTCCAAAGGTATGACTTTTTTATTGCTTATACACAGTCTTTGTTTGTGGTAAATTGAGAATAGTAAATTGCAAAAATATATAATAGATTGGTAGGTTTAGTAAATCGCATAATAAAAAGATAGGTAGAGTGATATGTCTTTTGAGAATGACAATATAGTTGAATAGTATATAACACCCACATTTTTATATTTTTATTAGAAGAGTCTATCAATAACGCACGTCCTATCATTTGAGCCATACTCTTACTTTAGGAATCAAAAGTTTGACTTCTATTTCGTAAATGACTTTAATATTATTAGATTGCAAACATAATTTGGCTTCTCAATAGTTAATATATAAAATTATTAACTTAAAGCGAAATTAGATAATTCGGAACATTATATGATTGAATTCATTTGCAGGTCTCAGATCCATGGATTTTCTTGTATGTGTTTATTTTCATGGGAGCCTATGGACAAGATCTTCTCGACTTTGTTTTAGCTGGTGGAATGGTTTAAAGATGGTGGAACGATCAGCCAATTTGGCACGTAAGAGGGTTATCATGTTACATATTTGGTCTAGTAGAGTTCAGCATGAAGTTGCTAGGAGTTTTGGCTTTTGGCTTAAATGTTACAAGCAAAGTACTCGACGACGAGCAAAGAAAAAGATACGAGCAAGGCATGTTTGAGTTCGGAGTCAATTTGCCAATGTTTGTGCCCGTAACAATGGCGGCATTGATCAACTTAATTTCGTTTCTTCAAGGGCTTGTGGAAGTTTTCGAAGGCAATGTGGACGGAGTGTTTGTGCAGATGTTTGTATCTGGATTTGCTGTAGTGAATTGTTTGCCGATTTATGATGCAACGGTGTTGAGAAGTGATAAGGGCAAGTTGCCGATCAGGACAATTATTACGGCAATTTGTTTCGCATTGGCTTTGTACACATTAGCTTCTGTCATTCTCAAGCAAGACTTTTTGTGATATGTGTTTTTGGCTTGTAACTTTTGCATTTTAGTTCATTACTCATTTGAACGAAATGATACTACCAATTTGAATGTTACATAAAAAAATTTGTGCCAAGGGAAATAGGAAACTAATTAAGTTTTCAGGAAATAAAATATGGGAAGTGAAATTCTAAATGAATTCAAACAATTAAAAGTATTCACATTTCGAAAAGAAAAACAATATTTGAAATTATCCATATAATAAAGTTTTTCTTGGTATATTTATTAATGGACTTGTAGCTTATAAATATTGGAATTAACTACAACATTAAACGATAATTAGTTCATTTCACAGTGGAAATGAATAAAATGACTTATCAAAAAGTAAGGTGCAAGTAATAAGAACCAAGACACTTCCGTTACGTCGTGTTTAACCTCTCATTTTCATCAAGGGATGCAACTGTGTCTTTTTGTAGGATGATACATAAATTAAAAGCCACACATTTTCTCAGGTAGTTTAAAAAAATAAAGAAATGTCGGGACACTTGTTTTAGTACAATTTTTTTATATAAATTTGAAAAATATTAAGAGTGCATAAAAAATCTAGTTTTTTTAATATTAATTGATATTTTAACATCACTAATAACACATGTCGAATTTATATCGGAAGTGCACAAGAGTGCATAAAAAAAAAACTGGCCCTAGCATTTTGACGTACACAAACGTATTGGTGTTACTTCTTTTCGTCACCAAATCTGTTTGGACTTTAGGGTGCGCCCCAATTGCTTTTCTTTTTTCATTCGTTTTAATTAAATCTTGTGGTGTTGCTTATTTCGTTGTCTTCTATAAATAAAAATAAAAAATAACTCTATGTTATGCATTTATGCATGTCCGTTTCACGACAAAAGTATCTCTTTTTTTTTTATCGAAAGACCTTTGAAGTTCAATTATTGAAAGATGAACTTCTCATATGCAAACAAAAAATAAATTAAGAAATTAAAAGATAAACAATGTTTAGTACTTAATAAGTAGCCAAATGTTTTTATTTTTTTAGATAAATTCCTAAAATATATTTATTTTAATTTAAAGTTTAGTATAATTTGATTTGAATAAAATATAATCAAGTTTAATCAAACCATATATAGAGCCTAAAACTATTACCCTTTTTCGATAATCAAGCAAAAACTGTTAAATTAATAGCAACATTTCAATGTACACTATGAGAATAAACAAAACCAGTCTTTTTATAAAGACTTGTTCTGTTAATTCACAAATGTGAAGTGTCAGATCATTACAATCAAAGTGTTTACAAAATACCAATGTGGGTTAGCATAGGTGGCTAAGGACTCGAGCGACCACCTCGCTCATGCATGGGTGTGGGGTTCAAACTCCACCTTTTGCACTTCAAGTCCTGTGTTAGCGGACATCCTTGTATAGGGAGATTATCGCTATCGCTCTAGTGCAGGTTTGAGTGGTTTTGGATTGACCCAGTTCGATTATGTGAGTGGCTTGGTCTTATTGGCAGCTCACTATGGCTAGTTGAATTCTCGGTCCTAGGCACTAGGGTCCCACCGGATAGTTCTCGAGAATAAAATAAGAAAAAGTATTTACAAGATATTAGATGAATATTTCAGAAATTTTTTCACATAAATCAAGCAAAAAGATGAGTTAATTTGCAATTTCTTTTTAACCCATTCAAGACACTCAAACTATCAACCTAACTGAAAATATACATTTTTTGAAAAAAATCATGGGGACAAAATCATATATAACTCAAACTCCACTAATATTATGGCAGCAACAACAGAACATGGAAGAGCACAGCACCGCCACCAACCAGATCTCCCAAGACACTCCTCTTTACACTATCAAGCACTTACCCTATACACCCTTCAATCGCATATTTGCAGCGACTTACACATGTGGCCTTATAGCATTCTTCTTTCGCCACACAAAAACACTTCTCTACCCCACAACCTCATCATCCTCCTTTTTCACAACCCTTTTACTGTTGTTTTCAGACCTGGTTCTTGCCTTCATGTGGTCTATTACTCAGGTCGCACATATGAACCCGATTCGCCGCGAGGAATTCCCTGAAAATCTAGAAGCATTCGTTGCAAAAGGTGATTTTCCTCCTCTTGATGTGTTCATATTCACTGCGGATCCTTACAAGGAGCCTCCGATGAGTGTTGTCAACACGGCTTTGTCTGTATTGGCTTATGATTATCCAGCAGAGAAGATTTCGGTCTATGTGTCCGATGATGGTGTCTCAGCTTTTACTCTTTTTGCTTTCATGGAAGCTGCTAAGTTTGCTTGTCATTGGCTACCAATTTGTAGAAACAACAACATTGTACCGAGAAGTCCTCATGCATTTTTTCGATTCAACCATTCATCATCTTCTGAGGCACAGAAAATTAAGGTAATTACTAAATCTTGATTTCTTGCCTTTTCTATTGATAATTTGTCAAAAAGAAAAGACCATATATTTGTTTTGTTGTTTAATGGTATTGCCGTATTGGCCATTAATTCAAACACAAGAAAGAATCAAGTCACTTGACTATAACTTGTATTAATTAATGGATATGAAATTAATTTCCTTTTCAAGTAATATAATATATGGTGTAGATGCTTAATGCTCAAAATAATTAAGATTCCGTAAGGCTGGAATTTTATATATTTGTTTGTAAAGTCTTTTTTTTTCGATAAGTGTGTAAAGTCTTTCTTAAACTTTTTTTTTAAATTTGTTTTTGTCGCTGTCGTTTTCTTCCGCTAATGCAAGAACAAGAATATTTTGTTTCATACTCTTCAATATCTCTTTAATTATGATCCCCATATTTTGGATGGACGCTGACAATTTATAAATACAATGGTATATTAGGCAATGTATGAAAGCATGAAAGATAGAGTGGAGCGTGTAGTTGAATAAGGAGCAGTTGGAGATGAGTACATCACTAGCGACGAAGAACGTGCTGTTTTCAGCAAATGGACAGATAATTTCACACCACACAGTCATCCCACTGTGATTCAGGCTAATTCACTCACTTCTTAAATGGATAGGAAAAGTAACATAGATTGTGATTCCATTTTAATTAATTTTTCACTAATAGTCACTAAATTTTTAATTTTTTTATAGTTGCAGAGTTTTAATTTGATATACCGGCTTAGTTTTTTTTTGGTTAAATTTATTAATTAAATATTTCCGTGACACACTAATGCTATATGTTTATTAATTACTCTTAAAAAATAAATCTATTTTAGAAAAAACGTAAAAAAATATGCCTATATATATTTTTAGGACGGATAAAATACCACTTAATCTACTAAAATACGCTTATTCGAAATCAATATATGTGTTGATCCTTTGCGTAAATCTTGATTAGGTTTTATTGGAGAAAGATACACACAAAGACATTGATGGATATTCAGTGCCAAATCTCATATACGTTTCCCGAGAGAAAGACAAAAACTACAACCACCACTTCAAAGCCGAAGCACAAAATGTGCTGGTAGGTATTTTTTTTTCACCTTTTTTTTTCAATTGAATCTAAATCTATAGTCTCTCTCAATAATTATATATTAACTAGAGTAATACTCGTGCTACACACTATACTTATTAAATTTTTAATTAAATATTATAAATAAAATAAAAAGTTAAAATAAAAATTAATATACTTTGATTTTATGTCTTATATTATGAAAATTTATAATAAAATTTTTATTGTCTTATCTTATATTAAATAAAATTGATAATATATATATATATATATATATATATATATATATATATCATAATTGTTTGTACTATGCAATATGAATTATGTTTTTTATTAAAATATTTTTAAATTAATAGTAAAATAATAAATTTTTATATATTTTATTTATTGTTGAGGATATTGTAAAAGTTTTACCTATCAAACTAACCAATGTTTAAATATTTATTTAATATTTTTTAAAAATTTATAATTCAATCTCTCTTCTCATATTAGATTTTAATTTCAAATTTTACTCCTATTAGATTTTGTATTCTAATTTTTTACTGTTAACACTCTATTTTTTATGCCTCATCTTGAAATCTATACTAATTTTTCTTATCATTATTACTTATTTAAATTTATCATAATTGAAAATGATACACTTGCATTTTAAAACGGAAGTTTTAACAAAGTTAAGTGGAAATAATGTATTTCTTATATGATATAGTAACCAATTTTTTGATATATATAGGCATAAAGAAATTAATTGGTTTTAAACTATTAGAATATAACTTATCAATTAATTAAGCAGATATTTGTCAAAAATTTGAAAAAATCACTATATATTTTTAAAATATGCAAATATGTTTCTTTTTGTATAAAATATGTCAATATAATAGTGTATTCAACTCTTTTTAAATAAATAATAATAAAAAAATAAATTCACATTTGATGTATTCAATATTTTTAAAGAGTAATAATGAAAAAAAATACATGTATCAATCAACAATGAAGCCACTTGAAAGTTTAAAAAAACTCCTGAGTCTCCTTAGCTTAATACTCATGCTACACAAGAACATATAATTTTTTTATTTAATTGGACTTATTTTTATAAAATTAATGACTATAATAAAATTAATTTAATTTTATTTTATTTAGTATGTCAAAAAATTTAAAATATTATTTTTTATATTTATGTTAAATCATTTTAGAAATATATTGTGTAGCATAATTTCCATAACATCTTAATATTTTCTTTACCAAGTAAATCTTGAATAGTAACTTTAGCAATAAAATCTTTATATTTTATTACTAAGTAAATTTAAATGAGTTTGAAGTCTTTTTTTCCTTGTATAATCACTCTCCTTCTTAGGATAATTTCTCAAAAAAAAGTATTAAATCCTTTTTGTCTTAAAAAATATCAAAATAGACAACTATAATCATAATAAAACACATTCAGTTCTTTTTTTCATAAAATATTCAAAATATTTAAGTTTATTGTTATTTTTTCTTAATACAATTAGAGAATTATAATGTATTAATTAAGTAGAAGACAAGTGACAAATAAATAAATAGCCACTTTGAAAGAGCAAATACCACACTAGAAGAGGGGTTGAATAGTGTGGAACTCGAGGCTTTGAAATCTTTTCGTTTAGGCACGTAAGAGACAAACTAAAACAGTAAAGAACACAAGGGAATTAGAGTGGTTCTGCCAAACACTTGCCTACATCTACTACCTAAGTATCACTACTTAGGATTTACATTATTCTCAAACTTTTCTTACAGCTTTCACTTTCAAGCTAAGTGAGAACTCTTACAATTCTTGATTTCGGTTCAAGAATAAATCAGCCTAGAATCTACTCTTGATCCCAACCTCACAAAAAATCTATTTATGAATGATAAATCTCTCACCAACAGATTTGAAACAAGGATACAAGTAACTAAGAATTGGAAATAAGCACAATAAAACTTGTATCATCAAGAACAATGAACAAGGCTCAAATTCAGGTTGCAATCTGTTTGTAGGTCCTTGTTGTATCTCTATTGATTGCTCTGAAAGTATATTTATACCTCCTGATATTTATCTAGCCGTTGTGACTCATAATATTCCCATTGAAGTGTGAAATCAATCTTGATTTTCTTTTCTTTTCAGTGTTTACTCGAATAACACAAGTATCTACTCGAGTAACTTCGTTGTTGATGCTCCAGTGTTGAATCCAGCCTTGACTTGCTCGAGTAAGACTAGTCTCTACTCGAGTGATCGATCTTGTGTGACCATTGAACATTGATTTCTTCCTTTTTTAGGCTTGATTGACTTGGATCTCTCAAATCTAGAAATATTCTTACCCAAGTAAGAAAATATCTACTTGAGTAACTCCGATTTGTTTCACTTCTGGAACTTCTGAATCTTGCACTTACTCGAGTGAATGATGGCTCTACTCGAGTACATGTCTCCACTGGGTAATTTATTGAAATTTCTAGCCATGATTACTCAAGTAACTCGTAGTTCTACTCGAGTAACTTCCTCATCCAGCAGCCTTCTGGACCTAGTTCTTGCTCGAGTAATTTGGGGTTCTACTCGAGTACATCCCGTCTCTATGTATTCTGGTCACCACGTTTGGTCGAGTAAGATTTGGAGCTGGT
>CAODLS010470931.1:0-12102 GCA_948243855.1 Flueggea neowawraea | reverse complement strand
AGATCATAATGTCGAGAAGTGTTGTTTGGATCTTGAAGGCAGCCCTAAGCCCATTAGCTTGCTGAAGGCATGTATTAATGAAGGGGTTGTCTAATGGTGCATTCTTTTATTTCATTATGGATTAGACTAGTTTATTGTGTTGTTTTGCTTTTAACTCATATTGGTTATTACTATTGCAATCAAATCTGTTTTAAACGAGTTTTAAAGTTAAAAATCCAATTCAATCCCCCTCTTGGATTTCCATTTTGGACCTACAAAAATATGAACCAATAAAACATTAGAACATATGAAAACAACTCAATTATAACTAAAGTGATAGGAATTCGACAATACAAATATGTATAATTAAGCATTCATCAATCTGCATATGCTATCTTAACTTGATGGTAGCCAGATCTCAAATCAATCTTACCAGACACCTATGCACCCTTTAGTTGATCAAACAAATCATCTACATGAGGTAATGGATACTTATTCTTCACTGTAACCCTATTTAACTGACGGTAATCTATACGTAACCTCAAAGTGCCATCTTTCTTTTTAACAAACAACACTGGTGCTCCCCAAGGTGATATAATAGGCCAAATAAATCATTTTCAAATAATTCTTGCCACTGAGTCTTTAACTCCTTTAGTTCTAGCGGTGCCATTCTATAAGGTGATATGGAAATAGGTGTTGTACCAGTTAAAAGCTTAATGATGAACTCTGTATCCCTTTCTGGTGGTAACCCTGGCAAATTAGCTGGAAAAACATCTGGGAACTCATTTATGATTTGCAGGTTTGGAGCTTTACCTCTGAAATACTAGTATCAACCACATGAGCAAGATATGCTTAACATCCACTCCTGATCAATCTAGAGGCATGAATAGATCATATCAAATATATTGGAATAATCTTTCTTTCATCATAAAATACAATTTTCTGCTAATCTCATAACTCAAATATAACTTCTTTAGTAAAGCAATTAAAAATCGCATGATGCCGAGTCAACCAATCTATGCCCAACATAACATCAAAATCATGAAATGGCATCAAAATCTAATATGCAGGTAGTTTCATTATTTCAACTTGAATTGGACAATCTAGATACACACTATTCACAATAATCATATCTACCAAAGGTATAGTAACACTCAACTCAAATCCCAGAGGTTTAAGGCATGTATGCAAATGAGATGCAAAACATCATGAAACAAATGAATGCGTGGATCCAGGATCTATCAATGCATATGCCTCCTGATTAGAAACAAGGAGTTTACTTATACAACCTTTGGTGCTACCATGACCTCCTATCGAGATAAGACGAATACTCATGCCGGAGCTTGAGATCGTGGGCTTTGAGCTACTGATATCTCAAAACCTCGTATTAGTCAAGCGGAACAAGTTCTACCTCGGCTTCTACCCCTACCGAAAGGAACACCTGACATTCGTGGTCCTAAAACCGTGGTTCCCGAATCAGATTTGCCCACCTTCGAACGCTTAGGACAATCATGAAAGTGATGCCCCATATCTTCACAATAATAACATGCACCAACTGGCATACGACACTCACCAAAGTGATGTTTTCTGCAAGTAGATCAATAATGCTTTTGATTCGAGTAGGTGCCTTTATGGCCTTGGTCTGAATAAGAGGAAGACGTAAACGATCTAAGTTTAGAGCTAGAAAATGCACCCCTACTATTTCCACCTCTAAATATTTGAGATAGAGCTGGATATTCTTTACGCTTTCCAAATCTACCATTAGATTCTCCTGGACCCAATACAAACTCCTTTTTTTTCTCATTCTCCAATTTTTTGGCCTTAATTGCTTCTACTTTCAATCTAGAAAATGACAATAGATCATAAGGAGTCAGTCTGCTACTAGTATTATAAGACAAACCTTCCTCAAATTTGTGGCACTTCTCTTGGTCGACCAGATTTGCTGCATATACAGATAGTTGTTTGAATTTCAACACATATTTAGTAACCAACACGTTCTTTTGCTTTAACTGAACAAACTCGCAACCCTTATCATTTTTTAATATTGGTGGAGTGTACTTCTTATGAAATTCCCGAAGAAAGTCATGCAAAAGCAACACCAATGGCTAAACCAGCGAACATGGGATTGTCTTCCACCAATTATAGGCATCACCCTGAATCAATAAAACCACATAGTTAAACTTCTCATCTGGTGTACACTGCATTAGATTGAACACCCTTTCTATACTTTCTAACCATGCTTCTACGGCGTTAAGATCAGTGGTGCCACGAAATGGATTAACTCCAACTTTTATCAACGTTTCAAAAAGACATTCTCTTGGAATTGAATGGACGTGCTCAACCTAGTTATTATATTGATGCAATGCATGTACATCCTTATCAGCATATGGTGCATGAGGTGCATCAATAGGGTATTGTTTAGCCAATCTCTCTCTCCCACGACCTCATCATACGGTGATTTTACATATGAAAATGCTATGTCAAATATCAGATAACTGATGCAATTCAAATGCTATGCATGTATAATTGCCCATTTAAGACCTAATCCCTGCTCTGATACCAATCAATGTAACACTCATGCCTATATAACATATATTCACATAAATTTATAACATATAATAGCATTTGCATATATATCAATGAGATTATATCAAGTGTAAGCAACAAACACAAATACGACAGAACTAACAAAATTCGTCAACATGTAATATATATCATATAGTACAAGTCAAGTCTAGTAGACTTGGTACAAAACATGATGAGCGATTAAGATCTCATCCTTTAACACCCTATATGCACATGTGTGATGGAGAGAGAGAGTCATTGCGGCATCCTGTTCTCTGTCGTATTCGTGTATCTACAAGCCTAAAAATCGGCTCAAAAGCTAATTGCTGATACATGGGAAAATTTTTACGCTTTATATGAGTCGCAACTCAATGAGGAACCCAACAAATACCAAACAATATATAATAAGGTACCATATATACAATCAACCCAATGTATCACAAATAAACCATATAAAATAAGTGCACCAAATAAGAATGCAATGCTATTCTGTTTTATTCGGTAATGGTGCCCAACATGTCAAGTATTGCCCCGGTTTCTAATATAACATATCTCATAGATCTTTCCAATACAAATAGAATTGACCCGAAGGTCTTGCTAATATCCGATAGAATTGACCCATAGGTCTGATTAAATAAATCAAATAAATTGTTGGCCATCCCAATATAGTAGAATCAATTCTAGAGGTGGCTCATATGAGTTTCAACTATGTGTAGCACTTAGTTCCATCTACTTTATCATATAACTAAGATTTCCAATAAAATTGTAGTACCTGAATACATCGGTCAATACCATTCCTTTTTAACTATATGAAATCAGATGCAACACATATACACAAATGTATCTCAATATCGTTCGTAAATATCATTTCCAATAACATTCCAATAACTCATATATTGAGTCCAGCATATGATTATCAATACTTCAATGCATATCAAACAGGAATTTACCAATTGCACATAATCAGATCATATACAAATTCACCAACATCACATAATCAGATAACGAATACCAATATTTCCACATATCTCATAACTGCTCATAGCAATATAAATATATCAGACAATATACAATATAATACATAAAGCACGTAATCGGTTCACTCATAAGACAAAATAAGTTAGAGTCCCTTAGCTCGTCTTTGGAGCCTCTTCACAACCCCTTCTCACCTAATACACATAATCACACCATTTCCCTTCAATATAGAACGCATTTGTGCCGCTATATAAATGCAATGCTCAAATGATGCATGCGTTGATGTTGACACTTTTGATATGTACATAGACATGCAATTTGGTGTCAATTAAGACACCCTTATATGTTTTAGACCACTATTATAGGAGTCTAATATTCAACGACAATTGACATAATGCAAATTAGGCAAATTTACACATTCTGGCCAGTTTGCATTTTCCTCTCCCGTCGACAACCAAACGAACTCATTTTATTCTTAAATTTTAGCCACATATAAAACAAGTATGAGGGTTATACAAAAAATCAGAGTATATATCATTCAAATGAGGTCTACACACAATCCACTAGATCAGACCTATTTACACTAATTTGTATCCACAGTCTGTTATATTCATACTTAGAATCTAAAACTTTACAGATAAATGCTAGACACATAAATAAACAAATTTCATGTTTTACACCTCAACTACATCTGTAATATCCCGTACTTTCCAATTATGATCTCTGTAGTTTTCGAGTGTGGCATTGAGGACTTTTGGAATACTATTGGATGTTATTTGATGTTTATGATGAAATCATGTTAGGTTGGATATTGTTAAGTGTTCAAGGTGTTAATTGATGTTAATCATGTGAGTTTGAATAATTTTAAGCCTCGAGATTGGTCTGGTGCGTGTTTGGAAGTTAGGAAACTCAGTAAGTGCTAAAAAGGGGAGTCTACGCACGTTATATGTCAAATAACGCACGTAAAGGAACTCTTACGTACGTCAGCTTTAGGCCAACGTTTGCACGGCACTGTTTTTGCAAAATACGTGTTTTCAACGATTAACGTACATGTGCTGGGTTTCCATGATGATTAATGTACGTGAGATGAACAGTGATGTACGTGAGGTCAGGATTTTCAGTTCCAGAACATGATTTTTGACTCATTAACATACGTGAATTTGATCCTAATGTACGTGAGGTCCTCCTAACGTACTTTAACCTTAGATTCACGTACGTGAGATTCCATTTTCTATATATATCCGAACCCCGACCATTTCGTCCGTCATTTGCATTTTTCACTCCTCTCACTTTGGGATCGATTTTCTCTATCTCTCATTACTTGCCCAGTGTTCCTAATCATCTCTGGAGGTAATATTTCAGTTCTAATCACCTTGTTTCATCCATTTCACACATTTAATTTCAGAAATTCATTTTGCCCGAAAATGAAATGGGTTTTAGATTTTGCATGATTCTGTTGAAATGGATGTTGTAGGTTGTTATATTATGATTGTTGGAGGTTAGATTAACATAAATCTATCTTGAAATCAGAAGAAATGATGAGTTATTTGAATGACTAGGGTTTAGTTCGGGTTTGGTGGATTTTGGCCGAATTTGTTGTTAGTTTGAGAAAATTGTTGATGGATTAATGTTCTTGAGGTTGAGATGAACCCATTGGCAAATTTGGTTTCGATTTTTATCGGCCGAATCGAAAGTCGGTATTTTTTAGAATAAAGTTTTGAGACTAGTATTTTTGTAATAATGAAAAGTTGATATCTAGATTTGTAATTTGAGAAACTTGAGAGTTAGATTTGTAATTTTGGGAAAAGTTTGGATATATTTGTAAAATTGAGAATTTACGGGTAATTTTTGTAATTTCGAGAAAATTAGTTAAAATTGTAAATTCAGAGAGTTCGGGAGCTCGTTTGAGGAATCTGACTATTTGGAGTAATTATTTGTATATTCTCGGGGTCGAGGGACTAGTTTGTAATTTTATGAGATTCGGGGACTAAAATGTAATTTTACAATAGTTTAGGGACCAAATCGTAATTTTACATAGATTTGGATTTTTGGGCGTGAGTTTTAGATCATCGATTGAAATAGGATTTCTGACGCCGATGGCGTCTGAGTCTGCATTTGCATGTTATGCATGTTCTGTTTTGCCACAGTTACCGTATTGATCTGTTTGAAAAATATTGTATTTCAGCTTGATTCGGTTTTTGATACGACCAGCCATCGATCGACAGTCTGTGATTCAGAGTTTGGAAGCTCGACATCTAGGTGAGTGGATTGCATCTTCAGACACATAGGTTGTCTCTTCCAATTATATGTTTTTGTTGAGCTATCACGTTAGCATTTAAACAAGATTAATTAAAGGATTGAAAATCTTAAAATATGGTATATGTGAGAACTTGGTTGTTATTGATTGGTTTTTGGAAAACCATTTGGATTTTTGAAAAAAGAGTAGTTGTACTCTGGTTTGAAAGATTTTGCGCTTCGGCGAAAGATGAATTGTTTTTGAAATAATATAATTTGATTATATTATATTTTGGAATATTTTGGAAAGAAATACTGAAATTCGTTTTTGGTAAACAATTGATTGTTTGCATACTTGGTTTTGCAAATCATGCCACTATGGATTTGATAAATATTTTGGAAACCATACTTTTCTAAAAGTATGTTTCTGAACTCGATATATACTTCTTGTCTTATATATCCTTTGGTTTTTGATAAACCGGGTCGCATGACCGTTTGCTATTGATTTTGATAAACCCGATCGTATGACCTTTTGTGTTTTTTTTGATATACTCGGTCACAAGACCGTTTGTTATTTGATTTAAATATATACTATGTATATGTTTTGGAGACGAGACACCTCTGCTACGATGCATGTAGCCCTTGGTGTACCAATGAATGAGACAACCCAGCTACTAGGGGTGTCGGTACCATGTTGCTTGACAAGGCACATGATTTGATATTGATAGAGGTGGGTCCTCATCACAATGTGGTTGGTCCACACTTTTCGTGATTGGTGGCAGAGTCCACATCACGCCTGTTATGTCTAGTGATTGGTGGCAGAGTCCACATCACGCTTGCTTTGGTCCCAGATCTTCGTTCTATATTTTTGACTCACGTATTTATGGAATATGTTTTGATTTTAGATGGTGGTGGGGCAAACCTCAACTAAGGCCGATGGTGTGGCAAACCTCATGAGTTGAGTCTAGGCTAATCCCACATCTGCAGGTTGAGTATAGGCGAATACCACACCAATTAGATATCATTTTGAAAATAATACTATTAGTATTATGTTTCTTACAAGGCAAACTTTGATTTGGAATTTCTAGTAAAGCTAGAAAGGTTTTGAATTTTGATACGAAACTTTCAATAAAGGTTTGAAAGGGTTTTGACTTTTATTCTGGAGATTTTGTATAACTTTAAAGGGGTTCTACTTTGGAAATATCGGATAAGATAAAATGTTTTTGAAACGTTTTGCTGTGTTACTGAAAGCACATTGGCTTTGATGAGTTTTGAAGAAATGTTGAAAAGATTTTAGAAATATTCATGAAAGTTTTTGATAAACTCATGAATGATTTCGTGTATGTTGTTTGCTTTGATTGCGAACGATTTCGAAATGATTTTCGAAAGGCAATTATGGTATAGCGTGTATACATATATTTATATGTTGTTTATATTTGAATGTGGTATTTTGTAAACTGTTTTTAAAACAGTCTTGTGAGGCACGATGAGACAATCTAGAGTGTTGTCCCTCACTCATTGGGTTTGACCCCCTTTTCTTTGTTTGTTTTGTCTCCTCTTTATTATCATCTTACAGGTGACTATTGGGAATTATGATCGTTGACATTTGATGCCCAGTAAGGTATCTTGACATTGCATTCAGTGCCCTTTTGATCGGGCCCCATTGTATGATTAGTAGAGGCTCCACACCGGGTTTGCTGTGGGTTTTGTTTTAGTTTTTGTTATTGTATTTGGTATTTTAAATTTTAAATTTAAAATTATTTCCGCACAAATTTATGTTATGTTTTGTTTTAATAAATGATGTTTAAACCTTTAATTGGTTTTTATCATATTTCATTAAATATGATTTTGTGTAATAGTTTTGTACATGGAGGCTTGTGCACGATGAGCCGGGATCCTATAGACGGTTCACCTTGTACGCCGATCATGGGTCACGGGAATAGGTCGTGACAACATCCATCTATAAAGGCCTCAAAACAAGGTTGCGATACAAACTGAAATCTAGACACGAACAGACCCATATTTCAATTCCGACATATTTATCCTCAATTCATGCTCCAATCCATTTATTAGACATTCAAACCTATAAATACATGTTCCAATGCATATTAAACATATAAGCATGAAGAGAATCACTTACTTTATTCCTAAGATGCAGTAGATGCAAACTCTACGAATTCTAGGTTTCCAAACGAAATTACTAGGCAAATCTATTCTCTTTCTCTTTTCTCTCCCTTTTCCCTTCTATTTTCTCTCTATTAAGTGACCTAAGAACAAAAATGAATGACTCCTACTTGCTTAGAAATAGGTTTTATATAGCACCTCGTAAGCACGAGGTGGCACAACCAAATTTCGACTTCCAAACACATATTCTCCATATGCTCTTGACACCTAACACTATTAAGAGCTTCAGATTATTCATAGATATCCACTTCAAAATATTTACACAACCACCTTTCTAAACTAAAGAAACCACCCATTTAGATCTCTTCTTTAATAACTTCGCTTCCGAACCCTTTATTACTCTCTTAACCCTTTTCTAAGATATTCTCTAACCATATGGACAACATATGTAATGTCAGATCAATGTATATTTTATGCAATGCATGCTCGTGTATATGAAATGTGGGTCATAGGTGTGACAATTACTTAGCCATTCCTTTAATTAGTCAGATTACATATATTCTAAACACATAAAAAACAACTAAGATTTAGAAGACACAAGCTATGCGTCTGAAGCTGCCATTCAATCATCTGGATGTCCGAAAGAAAAAGCCAATCAAGTGAAACTATCAGGCTATTGGTCTCGCTGGCAAGTATAAGAAGTAGAAACAAATATATCAGAAATAGAGTGAAGTGTAGTATTGATACTATGGCGGTACAAAAATGCATGATGGTGTAAATGCAGACTCAAATCCTCGAGCAATGCACAAAAACCTATTTCAAGTGAAAGTCTATCACCCTAATAAAAAATATAACCTAAATGTGAAATTTCACTTTAGTCTCCAAACTTTTGAAAAACTACCATTCAGTCCCCAAAATAATCTAAAATTATAAATTATTCCCTAACACTGTAAAATCACTATTAATCCTCAAAATTCCCAAAATATACAAATTAATCCTCCAATTTATCCATAATCCTAATTTAGTCCGTAGAATGCAAAATATCATTTTTGGTCATCCAATTATTCAGAATCATAAAAAAATATGTTTTTTGTCCCTTCGACAGAAAATCACACTAAAACATCCCTACTCTCGATTCAACCGATAAAAATCATTCCAAAGCACCCATACCGACTCTAATCAACCTACTTAACACAAATCTATCATCAATTTCAACAAAAGAACTCAAAAATCAGCACATTTCCTTCAAACCAGTACCTAACCATAACCCTTCTCGAAACATCATCAAATCTTCAAAATACACTTGTTTTCTTATGTTTGTAAGTCCTACCAACATAGATATAACAAAAACCCATTCAAATCCATCATCAATAGCTCAAAAATTCGAACATCAACTCACTACCAAACCCATTTCATTCTTCTTTCAAGAACAACAAGAACCCATGCAAAAATGACAAGAAAAAAAAGTTGGGATATTGATCTTACCTCAAGAAACCGAGATGGACCAAAGAGAATCAAAGAAATGGAGATTTGGGTGGTTTGAGAGGTGTTTGAAGTGAGGACTTGCAGTTATGACCAAGAGAGAGATGGATGAAAGCATTTATAAGCAACCCAAGGCAAAATGCAGAATTTTGTGAAGGATCCCATCTATTTTGGCAAGACACGTGGGCCAACACTGGATTGCCTCTACCGATGTAATGCCCATATTGTTCTCTTCATGCAAGATACAGACAAAATAGGAAACACAAGTGTGAGCCCCCAAGACACAGACACAAATCCATGACCGTGTCTTGTGCAAAAAAAAGACACAGTCGGACACTTCAAGACACGGGCACACACCTCGTCCCTGTCTTTGTTCTTGGATGCCAAAAAATTGACTTTTCTTGTTTGAAAGCACCTTGCTCAATCACACAACCATATAATATGATCAAAGGGCCTTAAATCAACATCAAACCGCGACATTTATCACTCAAAATGTAACACCCCGTTTAATTTAATTTGGATTTTATTTGTTGGCGTGTACAAATTTTAAGTTTGAATAATTGAAAGTCTTAATTTGGATGATGAATGAAGGACAATTTGGAGTTATTTAATGTTTTCAATCCATGTTGTTGTTTGTTTGAACAAAAAAATCACGTTTTAATCACAGTTTTGCAACACAAATGTATCAGATGACTGTGTCGAAAGACAGCCACATGAAGCGATCTGTGTCTCGTGAAATCTGTGGCATCTAAGCGGGACATGCGTGTCTTTGCCCATGTCTTACAAAAAGATCCCATTTCTCCCAATTTTTCCAATCTAGGCGTTACATAGGCCGCCAAAAACATGGCACTCTTTAGTAAATTGTTGCATTTTGCTTTGGTTGCTCATAAATGCCTTCATTCGTCTCTACGTCAGTCATAACTACAATTCCTCATTCGCCTCTCTATCGGTCATAACTGCAATTCCTCATTTCAAACGCCCCTCACAACAACCAAATCTCCATTTCTTTGCCTCTCTTCAGTTCATTTGGATTCCTTGAGGTAAGATCATCATTCTATCTTGTTTTTCCTTTCATTTTGTGCATTTCTTTTGCAAGGAAGCTTGTAGAACGAAAATGGATTTGTATGGAGCTAGGGTTTTGGTTTTGGATGGATTTTGGATTAGATTTGAAGTTGTTATTTTTATATCTTGGTAGATTGTAGTTGGAAATATATATATTTGTGTTGGGTGTTATGATTTGAGTATTTATTTTCTTGGGTCAAGGAAATCTCGATTTTTGAGGTGGAATCTTAATGATTTTGTGTTTATTTGTTGAAATAGATGGTAGATTCATATTTAGTAGGATGATCAGAGTCATATATAGGTGGATTGGAATATCAGGCTTCGATCGATTCGAGTTTTAGGATGTTTTTGAAAGATTTTATGTCACGATGACCAAATCTGTAATTTTCCACAGACTTAGGTATGATTTGTAATTTTGTTTAATTTGGGATTGATTTTCAATTTTTAAAAGTTTGGGACTGATTTGTAATTTATGGAAAATTTAAGGATAATTTCTGAAGAATTGGGGGACTAATATGTAATTTTTGAAAATTTTGGGAACTAATTGAAAGTTTTTGAGATCTACGGGACTAAAAAGTAATTTTACAAACATTCGGGGTCAAATCATAATTTTACATTGATTTTGATTTTCGAGTCAAGGGCTATAAATCTTCGATCGAAATAGGTTTTCAATAACGTTTTGGGCTTAGTTCATGCATTTGCATCATCATACATTTTGGTATCGGTACAATACCACTACCATATCCTGATTCCTGATCTGTCTATATTTGTTTTAGCTTTCTGCTCCCACCAATGAGATCAGCGACCAACTAGTGGTGCTTGATCGAACTGTCAGCTTGGACACCAGGCAAGTGAAATGGAGGATTTAGACACATATGCTATGTCTTCAACTCTGTACAAATTTTGTTGTATCTAGACTTACTTCTGTAATAGGGATTAAATAATTATTCGGCTAATTAATAATCTGACTTATATGATTATTAATAATCAACCCTCTGTTTCTGATCCGTCATATATATATATATATATATATATATATATAGTCTGTAAAATAAATTTATGTGATATACGCTTGTCTGATCTGTGTATTATATTTATATATTTCTAATATAGGACACCTAGCTGTGAGGTACGGAGCCTTTGGTATACTAATACTTTGTCAAGGCCCTAGTCACCACGGTAACACAGTGTCTGTATCCGTCCAGACAAAAGTAATTATTCTGTCTGGTTGATTAGTCTACTTTATTTACTCTATTTGTTTATGGTCCCATTATCTGATTCTGCTATATATGTATATATATAAATGTTGATGATATTAACAGTACTGTCTAACTGTATGTTGTTTGTTCTGGGTGTAAACATTTTGAGATACATTTTAAGAAAATCTATATATATGTAGAGTGTATTGTTAGTTTTGTGTCCTAGTCCAATCATTAATACACATTGTCATTTGATTTATCAATTAATAAAGGGGCATTTTATTTCACATCTATAAAATATTATGTTGTTTATAACAATATGAATCATCCATGAATAGTCATTCTTCCTTATGTCATCAAGTGTGTGACTTGATAGTAAGACCATAAGGTAAAAAGAATACTATTCTAAAAGTCCCTAATCGATTGTTATTATGTGAATGATGACAAGCCAAGGTTAGTATGTTGCTAAGAAGATAATCAC
>CAODLS010470807.1:0-15645 GCA_948243855.1 Flueggea neowawraea | reverse complement strand
TGTTTGAAATTTCAATAAATTCCAATTATTAGCTCATAAAGTCATGGTGCAAGAAACAGACATGATCATCATAATTAATTACATAACGTTCCACAAATTAATTTAATTACCTCCTACGAGTAGTAATATGGTATATAAATTACATTCATATCAACTTTCTTTACTTCCCTAAATTCTCCACCAAAAGCACTATAATGGAAAAAAATCATCTTTTAATATTCATCGACTTCCTCATATTGGTAACCAAGTCATCAACATCGTTATCCATTGATCCACCAAAATCTGGTGGTCAAGGTACGATCAAAGAGTGCATGAACAATGATGAAGAAGAAATATTGATGGAATCAGAAGTTAGTAGAAGAATATTGGCACAAAAGAAGAAGCATATTAGCTATGGAGCACTTGTTAGGAACAATGTTTTATGTAACCGTCCTGGCCTATCTTACTACGACTGTGCTCGTAAAGCTAATTTTTACCACCGTAGTTGTATTGTCATTACACATTGTTATAGACATACACGTTGAATTGGCTCGTTTTGTATCAATCGTTGACGATAGATTATATCAAAATCGTTAATGATTCAGAATTATATGATGTGTTAATCCCACAAATATATGGCCTTTCAACAATAGCTAAAATATTAGCCACCATTGCATTTGTTTCAGAATTGTCTTATCGTCTTATTATACTGCCTTTTGTAAATTAACTGATGATGTGATTTGACATGTAGCAAAATTTTATAAAAACATTCAATATCTCGAAATATTTCATTTTCCTCGGTTCTCTCTCTCTCCCTCAACTTTCTTTAGGATTTTGAAAAATAGTCTATTAATCTTCTAATTAAGTAATAAATTTTCTGCATGAACTGGGAACGTACGGAGGAGTATAATTGTTTTAACGTTTTGGTCTCCTAGTAGTCAACAATAACGCCACAATTAAGAGAGTTTACGTAAAGGAGAGCAACATAAGATGCAAGTCTTAAGTTGGTTTTAGGATCAATAGCTAAATTTTTGGAGGAGTTGCTGAAGCAGCTTTGAGAATCATGTCAAATGCATTTTGAATATGTGACTTCAACTTCTGTGGATCTACAAAGTCCTTCTCCACTAACATTGATACTCTCAGCTTTCCCATATAGCTTATAACTCCCATCATTGTCTGCAATTAATACAAAAAAAAACATATCAGGATGTCAAAATATAATAACTAAATTATTTATTAAATATATTTATTTAAGTTGAATATAATACCGGCTGGACAAATGCATTTTATTTGCTTCAATCAAGAATTGAACTCTCGATTACTTAATATTAGAGTTGACTATAATATAAATAAGCTATAATCTTATTTCTTTTAATTAGGTAAATTTGTTTTTAATTTTTTTAAAAGTCATTTTAATTATGATTAAGGAATTTAAGAAATGTTTTTGAGGAAGGTGAAATTAAAGGTATATAGAAGGTTATAGCATACCTGAGGTGCACCGGCGACGACGAAGTACAAGCCTTTGATTGGATGATTAGCTAAAGACATCTTCTCCAATGGTCCGATTAGATTTGTGATTCCCATGCTTGAATTCTTCAATGTTCCATGAATGTACTTTGACGCTGCCTGCAACAAAACAATATTGCATTTGCATGGCCTTAAAAAATAGTATTCAAATTGCTATTGATTCTTTTTGTATGAATTAATACAGAAATTGTTTTCAGAGTATATAGATTGACGCTTATCTGCGAAATTGTTTTCGTAATTCTTTTATGATTTTAATTAAGGAAAACTTTGCTGTGATTTTATGCTAATTCAAGTGATTGGACATGTCTCGTAAAACAAGTGATTGGACATGTATTACTAATTTTAAGTTTAGATTCGGCTCTTCTTGTAATAAAAGAAAGAAAGGATCATTTATTCTATGTCAAATCCTTAAAATAAACTCAAGCAATTAGTAGCTCAAATGACAATGAACACGTCTGTGGTTGAAAATTTTGACAAAATTACAAGTTTAAGTCTTTAAAATACAATAAGATATACAAAGTTTCTTTAAGTCAGTTATCAAACTTTGAGAACGAATAGGGTTTAGTTTATAAATATGGACGATAAAACAGGCGTAGAAGCTAGTATAGCTAGTGATTAGTTATGATAAAATAATCGTTTCCAATAAATTTAGAACATTCACAAAAACGTACCTCAGGACCTCTGATTTTCCTCACAAGTTGGAGGTACTTAGGAGTAAGGAGAACAGCTAGAGAAGTTCTCTTCTTCTTGATGATTTTCCTTACTTTCCAAACAAATTGAAGAGGATCTTTAACATCACCATTAGTGAGTTTGGGTATGGACACAGATAAGAAAGCAAAATGGTTGCCCCATGGCACCTCAGAGTGAGGTTTAAGCATTTCTTGGATGGATTTGTAGCCTCCAAACATCCTCGTATTTAGCAGCACCAGTGATGTTGAACGTGCATTTCCTGATCCTTGCTTCTCTGCTTCCATGTATAGTCTAGTCCCCAAATATATTGTTCCGGCAATAACATCGTTTACTGTCTGCGCATTTTGGCAACAAAATTAGCAAATTATTACTTTTTTTTAATAAAAGAGGACAGTACAGCAAACTATTACTTGAATATTGAGTGATTTAATAAAAAATAAATAAAAGAAGCACAGTTTAGAGAGCAACAAATTTATTTCTGATCAAACTTCGAATCCTTGTTCTTTTATAGGTGAAATTTGCTCACTTTAACATGCTTACTGCTAAATCAACACGTACCACCAACTTGTTGGTTAATAGGATTAATAATTTGATTATGAGAGTCTGAAATGTGCTAGCTGCATTATGTGGTTTTTTCTTCCCTTTTCGTGTAGTCGAATTAAAGTTGGACCCTGTAGGTGTACGATTAGCCTATTGGTTATATGTTTGATCACGTAAGGGCTATGTTTCCAATAAAATAGGTTCCCGTAATTAAGAAAAATAATTGTCGAAAATGATATCCAACTCATGGTGGGGACTGGGGATGGAACTTCTGGCACGTTAATTTTTTCCAATACTTTAACTATTAATTCAATGAGGAAATAATTTTGTAAGCTGATATTGACATATACTGACTTTTAAGGTATAATTTTATATATTATTTCTTTCTTATCCACCAATTTGCTAAGAGGAGATGTAAAACTTATTTGACAACCACAATATTTAGCATATTTTCAGCATTTAATGTTTGCTCTTGATTTTTTTAAAAATTGTGTTATTCTCTATTTTTTATAATTCAAAATTAAACCTATTATTCGTTAGATCATATACTTCCTAAGCAAACCCTCAATTAACCACATTAAAGATAATTTAATTTTTACAGTCAAGTAGAATAAAATTCGAAAATGATAACTTATAAAAAAATAATTTATGTTGACATATGAATGAATTTGCTTTATTATTTCAAGCTTTTTTTTAACTAAACCACAATTGATTTGAGTGGTCGTTATGCATACTTTTAATACTCAGAAGTTATAGGTCGTGAAAATTTGTGCATCACAAAATTAATTAACGAACGTACCACTCCAAGCTGTGTCTTGATTTGTTTGACATGATCGAAAGATAGAGCCATTGTTGCTATAGAGACAGGCAAAAACTCCAGACCCACGTTACCGGATCTTATAGGGGAAGTATCATCCTCAACCGAGTGACTCCTTGCAATGTCGGAACAAAAATCCGACACCGTATTATGAGCTGAAGACAAAATCTTAGGAACCCTCCAACAAAATCCAATGTTTTTGTCATCCTCGTTAGTGTGAAGTTGAACTTGAGGGACTGTCAAAGGAAGTGAAGGATTGTCGGCTCTTTGGAGGCAAGAAAGAAGAGCTCCCATCAAAGAAAACCCATCTCCAAGTGAGTGATGAAGCTTGAAAATAATGTTACAAGCTGCATGGCTTGTTGGGTATTTCACTATGTGAATTTCCCACAATGGTTTGGTTTCTGACAATTTTGTCATGGCTAGCTTGGATAAGTAGTCGTCGAAGCAATAATCGTAGAAATTTGTGGACATTCCTGTCGGAAAATTTGGAATGTTTATGTGCTCTTTTAGGTTGACTTCAACTTTCTTCCATAGTTTTGCTCCATTCTTGCCGGTGACCTATACATATATGTTATGGAGTAGACAAAAACAACGAAGAAAATAGTTAAAAGAGTTTTGAAAATTATAATATTTCCCATACATTTATGTTGAATATATATGTTAGTGGCAAAGCCAGAAAATTATTAAAAAGAAAGACGATTTTCAACCATAAAAAATGTACACTAAATACAATTGTTACATATATATAATTTGGTTTGATTTAACCCGTAAACAAAACTTTATCTCTACTTAAATCATACATATTTTTTCGAACAAGAATTACAGTTTAATACATGGCACAACAATTTTTCTAAAAAAAGAAAGAAAGAAATATATATAGGCAGTATAGTTGATCCAAATTTTAAAGAAAATCTCAGAATAGACATGATCAAATAAGAATATGGAGAACTTTAGAATGGAAAAAGATACGAATAACATAAAATGTGGTCATAAAAACATGTTACGATTTTTAAATTGGAAAAAAAAAAAGAGAGTAGAATTTCTATAGCAAATACACACTGAGAGTGAGCAGAGAGAGAAAGAGAATACCATGATGGATGAGAAACGAGGATTGATAGGGAGGAAAACATCTTTGAGCAAGGTCATAGCTTGAGAGTCATCAAAAGGCACTTCTGTTTCCAAAACAGCAATAATTGAGAGTGATAGAACCGAATTACTCATAAATTCTGCACTGGGGCTTACTGCTTCCAAGTATTCTTCCATATGTTTTGCGTCTCCTTAACTTGGTACTACTTTCACTTTGGAAAACAATTGAGAGAGAACAGATTATATACAAGCATGCATGTATATAGCCCCACCAATTATGTGGGTAGGTATCAATGTTGTATATTAATAACTAGCTACCTTATGTGCTCTTAGAAATAGTCAACCAATGTTGAAAATATGGTTTTGGTATATACTCATCCTGGACCCATCAATATTGAAACTAAATTTTCTATTATGTTGTGAACTATGTTAGTTTGACGATCAATAAACCTACTTGATCGATGTATTATCCGTTTTGGATTTGTTGTTAACCGCACAATTTTGTTTTTGAAAAAACGTCTCAATAATTTAAAAAAGGTAAATATTTATAAGCAACCATTTATCTCAACTCTTAAACAATATGAAATACGTGGTACATTATATTTTATAATGAGTTGAAAGTATATAGACTATAACTTCACTTTAAAATTTTCAATATAATTATTAAATTTAATTTTTTTATAGTTAAATTGTATGTCAATGGGTCATTCACGGCAACACAAAGTTCGTTAAATTTATTAATGTACATCCACGGTTTGCTTTTTGACCAATAGATTTGTAATTCATTGGTTAAAAAATTGTGGGTTTGAAACCTTATGGAAACAACTAAAACGAATTATCAAAAGAATTATAAAACTCAAACGAGAAAAAAATAAAAATGTAAAAATGAAATTAAGCCCCCAAAACATGATCTATTACCGAGTCCGAGAGTCATATGGTAAGTGGGAAGTTGATCAGCAGCATGTGCAAGTTAGTTGCTGGAAATGAACTTAACTCAGTAACACTCTCTACAAGTTGATGACATTAATTAGCTCACTATTTTACCCATTCCACCTAAACGACTTTCTACAAATTAATGGTAAATATAATATATCTCAAACAAATTATTGCAGGTAATTAAAATGTATTTGATTAAAAAACCAAAACTGTAGTTTGATCACTTTTTTTATAAGTTATTTTATTTGTTCTCACTAAAAATTAATCTAACGATATTTTAGTGTTAGAGTTGACTCATATACAATAAACTTAATAGTTTGATCAGTTAAAACCAAGTCTTGAAAGAACCAACAAGTGGGACAGAAATTCTGAAATTTTTATAGTAAAAAAAGTCTTACTACCATATCTCCTTGTTCAATCTCTCTTCTCATCAGTTATGTTTCGATTTCATTAACTTTTAAGGTAAAATCATCATGTCCTGTGTTTTTTTATTGTTCCTTTTAATTGTTTTAGCTAATCCAACTGGAGGTGATGTAGTTATTATATTGATATGGGACACCACACCGTGTTGATTTTGGTTTGCATCATTGGAGGGGGAATAATCACGAAGTTCTGAATGGTAGGATCCTTTTTCTCATGGATCAGGATGGATATTGAACATATATAGGACTATCATTGAATGACACCAACACAACAGGAAATATATTATCTTCATAGTTGAAGACAACAAATCTTTTTATATCTGTTATTTATTGTTTATTTTTATTATTAAATGGTATTAATATAATTGTTGGAGGACTTTTCGGTCTTGAGACTCACCAGCCCGAGAGGATCGCGGTCAAGAGTGTCCATAAATTTTGTTGAGTTCGTGTTATTTAATAACTTAGAACTTTAGAATTAGAGATGAGAGAATAAATAACAAAGTTGAATTTTCTTAATACCATAGATAAAGTACAATGAAAATAAAGATAAGAAAATTAAAAACTGAAAATAAAGAACATGGAAATAAAGACAAGGAAATTAAAGACTATACTATAGACTGGAAAATAAATGATAAAAATGACAAATGACAAAAAATAATTGAGTCGTTACTCTGTTGTCAATCCTTTCTTTTGTAGTCCTTGGCTGCAATGTGTACCTTCATTTCCTCCGCTTTACATGCAACTATCACAATGTTTTTGCCTGCACTCCACTTGGTTTGTAACCAACTGACCCATGTTCTCTATGTTCCAATAACCCCTGCTTCTTATCCACTTTCACTGACACGTGTCATTAGTTACAACATATGTAACTTGCCACAATCATGAAACTGCCACCATGACTTAAAGTGCATGCCTTACTTACATGCCATCATATTTCTCGGCTACTAAGGTCCTCAATGACCCATGTCTAGCTCTATTTCTCGAACTTCACCGAGCTCCTCAATGACCCATGTCTAGCTCTATTTCTCGAACTTCACCGAGCTTGGCGGTGTAGCACAATATGACTCTTAGCCAATTAGGCTTTAGATACAAGGACTACCCGAGCTTAGCCTTTATTTTTTTGTGGCTAACAATAATATAATATAATATAATATAATATATCAATTATCTCATTTTCTTAAAGATGTGGAATGTTTTCTTGTTGATATATATTTGCTATTGTTCTAATACATGCTGGCTTCATATAGTTCATCCTTCAAGTCAACAAAATGAGAAGCTATATTTAATCGACTTTTCCGGTCGGTCTTTATTTTTAACCGAATTGATCAAAAACCGAAGGAAAAAATTACACTCCACACCAAATTGACCGTATGCTCAAGAACTCAAACCGAGTCGCAAATTTTGGTTTGGTTTGATCGATTTGACGAAATTCTAGAAAACCGACAACCGATTCGGCAGTTCACCGAATCGCCCGCCAACTACCCTCTTCCTCGGAAGCTTCCAAATTTTATGCCATGTCAGCACCCTGCGCCAATTCCATTCTCTCCTCTGTTTTTCAGCCTGTTTTCAATCTGGCAGTTCGGGAATGTGACTCCAATAGCAATCTTTATCCTCTTTACAACCTGAACATAAATGTATATAATATACCATAAATAAAACATCAATAAACTACATATATAAGGCATTTTTAAGAGAGCACGGAATCGGAGTCTCGTGACCCCTTTAGGTCCATCCTTATAGGTAACTCCCCTGTGCTTCTTCTCCACTGCTTTGGGGTGGTGTGGATTATTGGGAGAGTCACTTTCGTTGTTCAGTGAGATTTAGAAGATGAATGCCGCCCTTTGCAATGTTATGATTGTTTTTGTTGTGAAGAATGGACACATTTCATCGAGCATAGTCATCATAACAAAACAATGTAAATGATTGTTTTGTTTTGGAGTTCATTCTCCAAAACAATGTTATGATTGTTTTCCAAAACAAAACAATCATAACATTGCATAGGCGGACATTCTTCCTCTCAACTTCACTGAACAATGTAAATGACTCTTCCAAAAATCCACAACGCCCGAAGTAGCGGTGTAGAAGCATGGCAGAGTTAACTATAAGTGGAATATTCCACTCTCTATAAAGAAGATAAAGATTGCTATTGGATTCAGGTTCCTGAACCACCATATCGAAAATAGCCTGAAAAACAGAGGAAAGTAGGGAAACGGTGCAGCGTGCTGACCTTGCATTGTGTTTGAGGTAATGTAGAATTTTGAAAGCTTCCGAGGTAGAGGGTAATCGGCGGGCGATTTGGAGAAGAAGGCGCCGAGACGGAAGCGAAGAAGTCGTGTTCGCTAACAATAAGGTACTGAGTGAGTCATTGGTGTCTTGTAATTCATGAGAAGTGGATGATCCGAAGAGCTGCACGACCTTGATTATCACAAAGGTGTCGTCTAGAGGCGGTTGTGGCAAGGTGGCGGAGGTGGTTCGGATGAGGTTGAGGTGTTTTGATGTCGTTACGACCATGTTTCTCGATTCTTTCTTTTTTTTTTGGTAAAATTTAGAACAGTATTTTAAATTTGACTATATATAATTTTTCTAATTTTAAAATTTTTTACGCCGGTTATTCGTTCTTAATTTCATTTGTTTTTTTAAAAAAAAATACGAAAATATAAAATTATTCCATTTAAAAATCAATTCACGTGGAAAAAAAAAATCCCCGACATCGATCATCACCAACGATCATCCCAACCCTGAACCTTCCATCACCACCACCATTCCATTCCCACCACCACCACTCCAAACCCGTGGGTCTCTCTCTGTCTCTCTCTCTCTCTGAATCAAACTCCCCAAAACCCAAAAATTCAAAAACCCAAAAATTCAAGAAACTCAAAAACCCAGAAACAAAAACTCAAAAACCCAAAAAATTCAACCCGTCAATTTCTTGTTGTCGCCAACCAACAACCCAAAACCAATTTCATCTTCTTCAAGCTACCACCACCAACTCCTACCACGACAACAAACTCCAAAAACACTCACTACCCACAAAAACATCAAATCAAACAAAACACCCAGGCAAAATGAAGCTACTTCTCAAAGCAAAAACACAACCCCGATCTAGACAAAAACATGAAAAAACCCAACATCGATCATCTACTCCTTTCAACAAATTCCAATTCCGTGGCATCCTGTCTTTCACCGTCAAAAACTAGCTCACACCCAATTAAACTCCAAATTCAATAAAATCCTCCTTATTGCACAAACCCCAATAGTTTACAGAAACCCTGGATGGTGGTGGAGGAGTAGGATGGTGGCGAAGAACACAAAGAGAGAGAGAGAGAAACGACAGAGAAGAGATAGAGAGAGAAGACGAGATTTGGGATATGCAATTTCAACCAAAAAGTTCAAATCTCCTCAATTTCTGAAACCCCAATTTCTGAGTTTTAAAACCCCAATTTATGCTCCACCAATTTCTGAGACGAAGAGATTGAAAGGCGAAGAGAGTGAGACGAAGAGACAAACCTGAAACCCCAATTTCTGCTCCACCAATTTCTGAGACGAAGAGAGTGAGGCTAAGAGAGCGAGAGGTGGTGGAGGATAAGGAGGAGTGCAGAGGAGGAGGAAAGAGCATCCATGAGTGGAGGCAGAGAGAGAGACCCATAGTGTGACAGAGAGTAGAGACTGGAGAGAGAGAGAGAGAGATTATCTTGAAGAACAAAGATGATAGAGAGAGAGAGAGAGAGAGAGAGACAGAGAGTAATAAGGGAGTGTTTAGTTAGGTAAAGAGAGAGGGACGAGGACGAGAGAGACGAGGGGAGGGAGAAAAGTGGTTGAGAAAAATAATATTTTTGTCATTAAATTTTAAAAATTAATAAATTTTATATATTATATTAAAAAATTTAATGTGACATGTTATATTTAATTAATAATAAAAAATAAATAATTGAAATAAAAAATTTTAAAAATAAAAGAACTGTAATAGATTTTATCCTTTTTTTTTTCAGGTTAGTCTTTAAATTTTTTTTTTTTTTTTTAAATAAGGTTAGCCTGTATTTCTTTTAATTTGAAGCTATTCAACCACATATAGGCAAACCAGGCGACAGATATTATCCATACGGAGATATTACACGACATCTCATAATTATTTTGCGAAGACGCGGAGTCGTTTATATCGGTTAGTGAGTGATCTTTTTTTTTTATTACCAGTGATGTGAGTAATCAATTAATTGCATGATAAGACAAGCAAACGACGTTGACTTTGTAAACGACAGCAGATAAAATATTGCTAGGACTATCTAGTCGTCTTGTTTGCCATATTGTCGTTGATCAAGATGCATATGGGAACGGTGAACCTCTGTTTTCTTTGTTGTAATTGAAATTTTATTTTGCAATCATCCAAAAACATATTCCCACCCCCACCCCCCCCCCCCCCCGGTGAAACTAAACAGTGCTATACTTTATCTTCTGATCCATCTGTTTTCTCGCATAAAATCAGAAATTGGTACCTCATAGGTGACCAACTTATGTTGCTGAATTAATCTTTGTAGTTAGAATTTTAAAATTTATTGCACAATTGCTAGTGTTAAAAGACTTTCTTATACAAGCACTCGTAAATTCAATATAGCGGAACCAACATGATATTTGTTACAAAATATTGAAAATTTTGCGTACTTTCATCTAATTTGCAAATGCCAAATTGATAAGTTTGATGTTTTTTTTAATAGAAAAATGAGAGTTGGAGACAATCAATAGTGGTATATCCTTATTGACCGTTACCATACAGATAGTAAATTTAATGTTCACTAATCACTCTTGAGACTTTTTAATTATCATAAGCTCAATAGTCGATCATTTTCTTTTCTTTTTTCTTTTTTTTTTTGACAGAAGATCATTTTCTTTTTTTATTACTCTCTTTGTCCCAATTTAATAGATACACTTTCTATTTTAAATGTTCTAAAATATAAGCACATTTTTTTTTATTATTAGCAAAGTTATAAATTTGTCCTTATTTATTTTTTTAACTAATTCATTAATTATTAACATATTTAATCAAATAATATAAATAAAAAATTATATAAAATTAAATAATTTTAACTATTAAAATTATTATTTTTTAATTCTTATAAAAAATAATTAGTGTTTATAATGTCTAGTAAATTGGAACGGTGGGGGAATCATTTAGCTTTGTGTGTCTAGAACATTTCTTTCGCTGTATTTAATGCGTTGCTATAACTTGTGGGGCTAATCAATGCAACTAATGAATTGGAACTTCTTCTAATCGAATTCCTGTCTCCACGTAGAAAGCTTCATTAATTAGCCGGTTACTGCTTAAAAATAAACGTATACCGGTGAGATTTGACAATGGCAGTTGTGATCATATGTGCAGTGTTCATCAATTTGGTGGTAGAGGAGTTTCACACGCAGCTTTGAGGATCATGTCAAATGCAGTTTCTATATGTGACTTCAACTTGTCTGCATCAATGAAGTCCTTTTCCACAAGCAATGCAACTCTAAGTCTTCCCATGTAACTTATAACTCCCATCATTGTCTGCAAACAAAATCCATCAAAACAATTTGGTTAAGGTAAGACTGTATTACAATGAATATATATATTTCCATGATTAAATTTTTATTTGAAAATTTGAAAAATAAAACTTTGGTATGACCTCAATATATAGAAATTAAATATCAATAATTTCTCAACTAAAAAAGAAAATTTATTTATGTATTCCTCTGACAATTAATTGAGTAGAAAGACATACATGAGAAGCACCTGTGACCACAAAGTACAAGCCCTTAACTGGATGATCAGCTAAAGACATCTTCTCCAATGGCCCCATTAGTTTTGTGATTCCCATGCTTGAGTTCTTCAGTGTGCAATACAGGTATCTAGAAACTGCCTGCATTATTGATAACAATTTTAGGACACCCAAAAAAGATCATTTCTTCTTTTGTTAAAAAGCAATTAATATTTCTTCATATAAGTGAGTGTTTATTTTAATTAGATAGACTTAGAAAAAAAAGAATATATTAGTGGATTGTATAATTAAAAAATAAAAAAAGTGACACGTCTACGAATAATAATATGTTGAATTAAAATACGGTTAAAACAAACACTCCAATAGCAATTTTATGTTTGATTTAAAGTAAACCACATAATGGGCATGTTTGTTCAATCATACGCATATTATCATTCAAACTTCTTATAATTCTAAAAAATTATATAATTGCGTAATGTATACAGGTGGATGTTCTAAATTCGAACCTTGGTAGATGTAAAGAGTTAAATAATTAATTTAGACTTTGTCCACCCCTTACCTTTTAAATAAATAAAAAACTATACAATTAACTAAATTTATCAATTTGCAATCAATTTCTGCAATATTTCACTCAATTTACCGAAAATACTAAAGCCACAAATTTATATGTCATACCTCAGGGCCTTTAAATTTCTTAACAAGTTGAAGGTACTTAGCAGTAAGGAAAACAGCAAAGAAGTCCTTTTTTTCTTGATAATTTTCTGAGCTTTGGAGACGAACTTGAGAGGGTGTTTGGCTTGATCAGGATGAGTTAATTTTGGGATGTTGACAGACAAGAATGCAAAATGGTTTCCCCATGGCAACTCAGCATGAGGTTTCATCGTCTCTTGCACTGACTTGTACCCTCCAAACATTCTTGTGTTTAGCAGAACCAACGATGTTGATTTCACTTTTCCTGATCCTTGTTTCTCTGCTTCCATGTATAATCTTGTTCCCATGAAAATTGTCCCGGTAATTAGATCATTTATTGTCTGGTGACAAGAAAGAATTAAGTCATGGAACTTAACAGGAAGTTTATAATTAAGAAACCAATCATATAGTTTGATATGGTCCATAATTCTCCCAAGGAAAAAAAAATCACATACGGTGGTCACTGAACTATTAACAAAATAGATCACAAATCCTTGTATTAAATGTAATCAAATATTCATACTCAAACAATTATTTTGAATAAACCTTTAATCCCTAAAAAAGTAGTTTTCCTTTTGCCTTCAAGTCTGTCAAAGACTAAAAGTGATCCAAAATAATAATTCTAAGGAATAACTATTATTTGTCTTTATATATACTAATAAAATTTGTAATTTATTAGTATTAGAGACGTTTTAAACACTAAAATGTTGAGAATTTGATTCTTGATATGAGTAAATAAAATATTTTTTTTATAGTAAATAAAATAACTCGTAAAATATTAATAGATAGTTAGTAAACAATTTGCCGCCTCAAGGGTCTATTATGGCTCAAATTCGGATTAAAATAAATGTCAAAACATATCTGAATACCAGGACATTTAATAAAAAATATAATGAAAATAGTCAATTTTGTTGTCAAATTAAGTTTGTGAATTATTCTTACCACTCCAAGCTTAGCCTTGATTTGTTTGACATGATCAAGAGAAAGACTCAACGTTCTGATGGAAACTGCATCAAGTTCCGGCTGAAACTTCCCCGACCGAATCGCTGATTCAGCATCTTCAACCAAACTACCTCTAATTGACAAACAAAAATCCGACACCGTATTGTAAACCGAAGAGAAAATCTTCGGCACTCTCCTGCAGATGCCAATACTTTTGGCGTCGACGTCGGTGCGAAGTTGAACATGAGGGAACGTCAATGGCAGGGAAGGATTATCAGCCCTTTGTAGACAAGAAAGCAGAGCTCCCATCAAAGAAAACCCATCTCCAAGTGAGTGGTGAAGCTTGAAAATGATGTTACCAGCTGCATTACAGCCATTACTTGTGGGGTACTTTATTAAATGAATCTCCCATAATGGTCGGGTTTCTGGCAACGGTTGGGTTGCTATTTTGGTTAGGTAATCGTCGAAACATTTGTCGTAGAATTCCGGTTTCATTCCGGCTGGAAATGTTGGGGCGTTTACGTGCTGTTTTAGATTCGCTTCGACCTTCTTCCATCGCTTTACGCCATTTCTGTCTACAACCTATTTTTATAAGAGAAAAATATTAAAGAATGATATAATTGGTTCCGATATCATATTAGATAATATTCTTATAGATAAAAAGTATATTAATTAAATTTGGGTTTTTAAATATTTGAAAATCAATAACTAATTAAGAGCATCTCCAATGGTACTCTCTATTTTTAAGAGAAATTTTAATAAAAATGGAGAGTACTATAAATTATATAAATTGAAAATGCACTCTTTCAATGCCACTCTTTTATTTGACTTTTTATTTTGTAGATTACAAATTTTCATTGGAAGAAAAGAAGAAAAATAATTAAATGAGAGTGGAGATAAAGAATAAAATATATGAGAAAATGCATGTAAATTTTATTAATGACAACTAAAGTAGAGAGTCATTTTGGCTAGCTATATATAAATAGTGTACTCCACTTTTTATCTTATTTTTGGAGGTAAAGAATAATATAAAAAATGGGTTGAAGTTGAATTTTAGAGAATTGTTCTTTATAGTAAAGAAAATTGTGAATATAAAGAAAGTATTAGAGATGCTCTCATTATTGACTTTTTAATTAAATATGTAAATCCTAATTACTTGAATACAAAAAATGCTTAGTAGAAAGATGAACTCCTGTTTAATATTCCAATAGTAGATTCAAAAGCATACATTTATTTATTTTTTTGTTAAATAAGATTAGAAAACTTTTAAAACACCTCAAATATTTTTCCTGTCCCCAACATCTACTTGCCATTTAAGATTCATATTGCGAGTGCAAATATACACCACAAAAGAAAAAAAGAGATCCAAAATATTACCAAAAAAAAATTAAAAGATAATGTCGGCAGCTTTTTGTTTTAATATTCGTTAACTAAAGATTTGAGTACTAGGGAAAACCCCTAAAAAAACACTTACTAAGAGGATAGAAATAATAATTCTCTAACGTCAAAATGATTGTTATAAGTAGAGAGAGAGAGAGATAGAGAGAGTACCATGATGGAGGAGAATCGTGGATTGATCGGAAGGAACAAATCCTTAAGCAAGGTCATTGTTTGAGAATCATCTATAGGAATTTCTGATTCCAAAACTGCTATAATTGAAAGTGATAAAACTGAAGTACTCAAATATTGTCCTGTAGGACTCACAGGTTCTGTGTATATTTCTTGATCTTGCTCAATCTCCATTTATTTTTGTGCTCTCACCTTATTATTTCGTGGTATTTGAGAAACTTCAAAGCTATTCGCAGGCTTGTCACATATTATAAGAGGACACCAATGATCTAATTAGGGGTGTAAACGAGTCAAATTACTCACGAACGGCTCGGAGCTCGGCTCGGTAAAAGCTCGTTTACGACTCGGCTCGATAATAAATGAGCCGAGCTTGAACAAAATTTGAAGCTTGACTTCATAAACGAGCCGAGGTTGAACACTGAAAAGCTTGGCTCAAAAAGCTCTCGAACGAGGCTCGTTTGCATGTTCGTGAACATGCTCGCAAACAAGTTCGTTTACTAAGCTCGTGAACAAACTTATTTACTAAACTCGTGAACAAGCTCGAGTACAAGCTCGTGAACAGGCTCATTTACTAAGCTCGTGAACAAACTCGTTTACTAAGCTCATGAACAAGTTCGATTGCAGGCTCATGAACAAGCTCGTTTGAGAAGCTCGTAAACAGGCTCGATTAAAGCTCGTGAATAGGCTCATTTAATGTATTCTT